>OUQQ01000357.1:4405-25062 GCA_900404475.1 Spongospora subterranea | reverse complement strand
CGTATTTATGGGTTTATGTACTTGTGTCTACTCCGGTCTCTGACATTATTCCATCCTGCTGAGGATTAGATATCGGGAAAAAACAACCGATTGTCCTTTCAAAATCAAACAGTTTATCAAGGGACTGCAGAGTTCTAAGTCGTCTAGTCTCGGTTCGTTCTATCGTGGACTTGATGGCGTAAACAACGAACCACGTTGGACTTCGGAGAATTTAAAGTTGTGGTGTTTTTGTACACAGCATTTTGCTGGAATATGAATCACCCGACTTATCCCGACTTGGTCAGTTCGGCAGTCCGAACTTGCGAATGGGATCGGCGATATCGATCATGGCAGTTCCGGTTTGGCACAATGCTCGCCCAGGTGTTGATACACAAACTAAAGAATTTGGCGGTGCGAATTGAGAGATATCACATTTGTAACAGGCGAAAACGGACAGGTCTTCGGCAAACGATGATTATTTCAACAAAACAGTGCAGTCCCTGGCCAAAACGCCCTAGCAGTTGACTGCAGCATCATAGCAATAGTGATTTATCGGACGGCAACGACTCTATCTGCTGGTGGGACATTCACTGCCCCGAACCATTATATGAACTTGATTGGTAGAATCCATACATCACATCGGTCATAATTCAATGAACAATGCGAATGTTGCCCCGCCAAATTTCTTTGGCACAAGAAATAACAATCATCAGCAGTGTGATGACAAACATATGAAAATATGAACGCCACGCACCTGAATCCGGACGTGTCAACCCATACAGGTCGGATTTTTCGTGCTGACCTTTCGCCGCACCGCAGAATACAGTGGTTCACGGTAAATTAACAACAAGTGGTGACCAGTTTACCGTTAATTGACGATATCCCGCGACGGTTTCATTATAATTAAGACCATGCTTGGTCATATTGTCGATGAGAATCTGTCAATGTTCATCGCGGATTACGCGTCCCAGGTCGTTTGCGTTAATTGATCTATGGCTCGCTGGCCCTATCCTTGCCCTGAATGCCGTCCTCTACAGGGATATCGACTGGCCCTGGTGACGTCGGGCGGGACTCGCGTCCCAATCGAGCGCAATACCGTCCGGTTTATTGACAATGTCAGCACTGGATATCGTGGTGCATCATTGGCCCAGTTCTTCGCTGAATCTGGCCAATACGCCGTCATCTTCCTATCTCGAACCGGATCCTGTCAGCCATGGACCTGTCAGCTGCCCTTTCTCGATCAATGTAATCTCTTGGACAAATTATCCGAATCGCAGCAATCGTCGTTATCTCTTTTGGAATCTGAACGGCCCATCTTTCAGAAAACCATCCAGAACTACAATCGGTTCAAAAAACGCCTGATCCGTGTCAGTTTCACAACCGTCGACGAGTATCTGCATATGCTCGAGCTCATCTGCACATCGCTCCGTTTTTATGGCGCCAAAGCGTGTATTGTCGCAGCCGCAGCCGTATCTGACTACGTGGTCGACCCTGACACTATGGCCGAGCACAAGATCCAATCCTCTTCTCAGCCACTAACGCTTGTCCTGAAACCGTGTCGGAAAGTGCTGTCGTGTGTCAAACAAACATGGGCGCCCTCGTCGTGTTTGATATCGTTTAAGCTGGAAACGGATGCGAATTTGTTAGGGCCGAAAGCGAAGGCGGCGTTGACTAAATGCAAATCCGATGTCGTGGTCGGTAATCTTCTTGATAGTTACCGTCGAAGGGTTCATATTTTCACACCCACCGCTAACGACGTCGTGGAATCTGACGAAGTTGAAAAATATCTCACTCAGCGACTGATCTTGCTCCATGAAGACTTTATTAAACGATCAACGCCCGTATAACCGGGTTCTGCTGCATCTCTCGTTATTCAGATAAACAACCGTCATTCAATTTCGAACTTGGTGAGTCATTGTCAGGATCATTCCGGGTTCCGAGACCGGATCGAGAGCTGGTCCGGATCGGTCCAGTCGCTTCATTCAAATCATCCAAACCATGATATCGATGAGCCTGTCGGTTCTCATCGGTGGTCTAGCACTAATTGCGAGGGTAAAGGCGTTCGAAAAAATAGTCGATAAAGCCTCGTGTTTGTCGGATTTCTACATGGGAGTGCGGGACAGCGATCGACGGGTTAAAGAACAAGGCGAGGTCACAATGAACACGTTCTNGGTCCGGATCGGTCCAGTCGCTTAATTCAAATCATCCAAACCATGATATCGATGAGCCTGTCGGTTCTCATCGGTGGTCTAGCACTAATTGCGAGGGTAAAGGCGTTCGAAAAAATAGTCGATAAAGCCTCGTGTTTGTCGGATTTCTACATGGGAGTGCGGGACAGCGATCGACGGGTTAAAGAACAAGGCGAGGTCACAATGAACACGTTCTCCTGCTCGTTGAACATCGCCAGTGTGGTCAAAGCCGCTTCTGTAGGCCCCGACACCTGCTATGGTCAAGGGGTCGCTGTCGGCGTGTCGTTGATGATCAAGAATTTCCAGATTATCGCTGGCTGTTCCGACGGATTGTCAGGAGTATCAGAGAAGGACCTGAAATTTGACCCGGCTGATTCGACAGCTCAAACTAAGCCCGAAATACATGGACAGAATCCGGCTAATATTGGGTTAAAGGACGGTGTTGTCGATGGCGGAACGGGGCAAACCCAGACCGACTCGGGACAGATGGCGTCCCCTCCCTCGATATTACAACAGCTGCAACAAAGGGTCGGGGGATCGCCTGTCGAACCGGGAAATCAAGAGCCAGTTTTCAGCAGTGGGGTTCTGGTAGCGCCATCGCCATCTCAGTCGGTGGTGCAGACAACGAGGACCGTGTCCACAGGGGGATCGCCGTCGTCGACTCCGATCACCCCGAACCAAGGGCCGGTGCTAAGCCCCGCCCAACAACCACCAATCGTTCCCAGAGCCGCCTTTGTTCCCGATCCCGTCAACCCGATTTCTCTGCAGTCGCCACCGCTACCGATCGATCAGGTGTCGAGCACGGTCCAACAGCAGACTGTTGTTCGCCCTGCGATCATTCCCCCCAATTCTGTCAATGCGTTTAGCCCGATTCCAGTGGATCCGGTTCAGGTTGGGTCGCCGATATTGGCGACAGGGCAACAGCCTGCTCCTGCCATTCAATCCCCATCACTAAACGTCAACGCCGGTGCGCCCACATCCGTCATTTCATCACCAATCCAATCGTCGCCAATTCAATCTCCACCCCAGCAATCGGGTTTCCAAAGAGCGTTTTCTACGATACAGAGCAATGTTGTTCCCCTTGTCCAAACCAGGGTATCTCCCCTCCTTCCTGCCGGTGTCCAGAATAATCTCCCGTCTTTTCTTCAACAAACGCCCCCGAATCCAACGACCAATTTACCGCCGCCTGAAGTCCCCCCAACTGTGATATCCTCAAATGTCGCCAACTCGCTCCCACAAACTGTGGAAACCCAAACATTCAGGCAATCGCGAACTATTGCATGAACGCCTCTTGTAATAAAAAGTGTAAACAACAGCTGACAATATGAAGGCATTTACGTCACTTTTAGGCACAAGAACTGAACAGATCCGCCAAATAACGATTTTATTGATTTTCTCTACATGTCTCGTCTAGAACTAGGTATTTGGCAGATCAATGTTCTGCTGGGTTTAGAACTGTCTCTTAAACAATAAAGCAAAAATTGAGCTCGGTTTCAGTGGCTTGCAGATTTGTTTGGTTAACCGAGTTTGAAATGCATCAACAGGGGTAGCTACGACAGCAATAGTGGATTCGCCCATCCTCTGGCAAAGAAAACGGGCCTTGAACGATATGCTGGAGTCGTTGATTGATGCATTTCCAACCTGATTAACTAAACAGGTATTCAAGCCACTGACACAGCCGCCGACGTATTGAGAACAATGCAGAATTCAGGCGACCCATAGGATGTTGGAGCATTTATTGAGAGCACTCATCACATAAACTGCGATTCAGGTTAGGCGAATATGCGGTTCTGTTCGCAACGCCTTCGAATTAGCCGACAATTCCCGAGCACAACAGGTTCGGGCACTTGCGATTAACTTGCTAAACTTGTGCCCGGTATAAACGAACCTCGGGTACAACAATCAGACGCTGATTAACTTGTTGTGTGACTTCAGAGAACCAGCGAGAATCATTGCGACGGTCTGTGGGCGGGAGCGATGCTGGAATATGACGGGAGAACAATCCCAGAGGCGCCAGATGTCTAACGGGATTGGTTCAAGTCAGTATAACGGCGCATCAAGCTGACAATGTATTCGTTGGTCGCAGTTTCTAAACGGCTAGCATACGCCTGACCTTGACTGCTTTCGATGAGCACATTTTGGAAAACCGAATAAGGCGATTTTGCATCTTTGAGTGATGCACGATTTTGTTCCGAAATGTATATAATCAGAAGGAAGCAGACGTATCTTCAAAAGGAACAATTCATCAGCGAGAGAAGCGGCCAGTGAAGGCATCGTGAGAGATGAGTAGGAAACAATGGCGCAATTTGCGACTAAACGCGTCATTAGGTTGAAAGAGATTTACAACAGCATGATCATGGAGAATTATGGAAAGATGAATCTGAATTCGAATTATTTTGACCGACTGTGTAGAAAATATTTTCATGGGTCAGCGCAACCCCAGAAAAACGGAAACGGTGGAGACATGGCGCAATCCCGTCGGCGCAACTACCGTACCCTCAAGGCTCACATTCAAACTTTTTTTCTCACATTCGCTTGTCGTAGCTAGTCGGGACTGATCTCGATCATGGACGACGGTTCAGACAGCGGCAAGAACCCAGATGCGGGTTTCATGAGTCAGGTCAGGGCATTGCTGAACGCCTCCTCCGATTCTATGGCGGTGTAAGCTGGGCACAGCCACATATGTTGGTGCTCGGGTCCCAATTTGTTTCTATTGATAGCCACTCGCTAGTGTCTCTGCTTTCTGAATTTCGCGCCCTGCGAGGATGCAAAGAGCAGCTTGTAAAATGTCAGAGTGATGCAGCGATCAGGGAACGGCAATACGATGACGCATTGAACACAATAGCAGCATTGGAAGCTCGTGTGGCTAAGGGCGAAACTAATCCGCTTA
Source organism: Spongospora subterranea (assembly GCA_900404475.1). NCBI lineage: Eukaryota > Endomyxa > Phytomyxea > Plasmodiophorida > Plasmodiophoridae > Spongospora > Spongospora subterranea. The sequence continues at coordinate 20,004 of OUQQ01000357.1, read as the reverse complement.
ATACGAAAGTCTTACGCCTGAAGCGGGGTCCAATGGATCAAGGTCAAGTCATCCATGGGTATTACTGGAACTTGAAAATTTATTTCTGATTTCTGATAGAAAAGGTGCTAACTTCTGACGCGAGTACACAGAGTAGTACAGAAGCGAACGAAGTGGCGCTTACCGTAGAGATCGGAAGACTTAACCAAGAGATCAGCTCATGGAAGAAGCGCCGCGATACCTTAAAAGCGGTGTGTTTCAACGAGTTCATCAGAAAGCGTTAATGTTCAGTTATCTGCAGGTTTTTACCCGTCAAACCGAGCAATTCATAGACGATTGCATGCAATTACTTGGCTATCGCGTCGAGTTCCTTGCCGACAAACATGAATATCGGTTTGACCCACGCCGTCGCGTTTTGATCTATCCTTACTTTTCGAGTTTTATAGACTCAGATCAATATTCGCTGCTGCCGACTCTAACGACGAAGAAGAATGTTTACTGTTCAGACGCGCCCGTGATAATAGTATGCAGGTAATCGAGACCGAATTCATCAAATCACTATCACCAAAGACGATGGATCTGCTTCTAAAGTCTAGTTCTATTCCCGTTTTCCTAAGCCAAATCACGTTAGACCTATGGCGTTCAACAATCAGGTATTCCTCTTAATATTTCGAGAATTTCTCAATATATATATATGTATATCCATGTTAGTGTTGTCTATTCCTTGCAGTATATCGTGTCCGTGTCTATTTCGTAAAAACAATAGATTCGCGTCAACCAGACTGGCGCGTTGATTTCTTGGCTGGCTGTAATTCAAATTCATCAATTCGGTCGGACTATTGACGGCTCGATTCCAGTCATTCAGTTGGCCATTCCGTTATCACCCAGAGGATCATTCCCTTATTACCCCAGGAGCGACCGATTGACCGATCCTCAAACTTCGGTTAATGAGTGGTTCACGATCCAGCACAGCGCAAGTGGTGCGGGAGCAAGAGAGGCTATTGCCCATCGCCAATATCAGTCGGATAATGAGACTACCATTACCTGAAAGTGCAAAAATCGCTCGAGACGCTAAAGAAGTTGTGCAAGAGTGTGTCTCGGAATTTATCGGTTTTGTCACCAGTGAAGCCAGCGAAAGATTGTTGTTCGAAAAGCGCAAGACCATCACGGGCGATGATATCCTCAACGCACTTAGGACATTAGGTTTTGTTGAATATATTCCATTGCTTCAGTACTTCTTGGAAGACTATCGGAGAGTAATGCGCGCTGAGGGCAAGCAATCATATAAAAGGATCAAACTTGACACTGACCACAGCCATGAAGGACACTCCGAGCCCCTTCTTTAACAATATCCGACCAGTTATCCATTTTTTTTAATGAACATGTCTAGATAAGAAATTGCTCGCCAGTTCATATGCCAGGAACCCTATATTATCAAAGGATTAGTTTTAAGCCTGTACGATAAGTTATGGTGAATCGACCTGCTGCATTTGCTGGAAACGCTCTGTAATTAATGAGAGAACGTCAGTGTATCGCCGGTCGGTACTGTATGAACGAGGCTTACCTTGCTATACATGGCCCAAACCCGGCCCAGACAGCTTTATGTCCGTTCTTTGACACTATTTGCCTGTAGCAGTCCATCCCCCCTCCATCTGGAATCCATGGATGTTTCTTATATGGCGACGCCTGACCAATAGGAATTGCTTGTAATTGAGATTTGATGTAGTCAGCCTATGGAAAGCAAACTGGTTGGTAAAGAGTTCAAACATGCAAGTTAGAATGCCTGATCCATACAGGGTAGCTAACAGCCCATGCAGCAATGCCTGATATTCCACCGGCCAGCTAAGAAAAACGTCAGCAATACCATTAGTGCAATTCCAGACGCAAATTCATGACCATCAATTTGGCTGCCGATAGATCACCCATAGATCCTTCTTTGCTTGTTAATCCCCTTTTGACAAGCTCGTAAACCGCAAATTGACCACCATATCCGAGGATTTCCCGAATTACTGTGGACGACATTCCTCTAAACATGCCATTGAGCCCTTCTATTCTGAGTAGTTCCCTTGTGCAATGTATTGGACTTGAATACAACAGATTTCGAAAACCGTATTGTATTTGCATTTTTGTTTTAATCAACTCAAGGGGTCCGACCTTAGAAAAATGATTATTTACGTTGCCATTATAGTCAAATGATATACGCACGATAACACTGTTGATGAGCCCAGCAAACGATCCTGTTTATCATTCAACATTCATTTTGAGTAACCTTATCAGTAGTTATACCTGCTATTGTAATTTCAGCCACAGACAAGTGCTCCTCAGATTTCTCAAAGGCCGATTTTGCAATTCCATAGGATCCGAATACGACAGCATTCAGCAATGGCAACGACATTAATGGACCAGCCATACCCTAATGCAGCTCACATATTTAGAATATAAGTAAGTAGTAGTGGGTAAAACCCAGCTGACCTTATACAGCGCCAAGACTCCTTCCGTCTTTAAAGTTTTAGTCAAACAATGAAGGCCATTTCTAAATCTGGCATCTTGTTGAGTTTGCAATCTTACTTTGACTGTATCAAATGGATCTGTATCAACCATGTGGACTTAGTTGAGGTATTGACTGTGTTTGTAGTTTAGTTATTACGTCCCACCACAGTGACAGCAACACCGGCGAATGATCCAGATAAAAAATCTATCAGATGGGATTTGTTTGGTAAAACAGGATAATTATCGGTAGCAATAATCCTGAGTTGTAAGAAAGTCACGACATTATCTACGCAAAGACACCATTTCTTCTACTGACGTGTAAAATTGTTCAAAATTGTAGAAGGATGTTGGCTGTGAAATTGCAGACTGATGCCGCAAATCCTGATTGCCATTTCAGTAAGAGTTTTTACTAGAGTGAAATACAGGGACCAACGATGTCTGCAATGTTGATCCCCGTTAGGGCTAATGCCTGTTTGACCTCATCGCCACTGATCTGCTGCCTCCCGTTGCTAACTGCTGTGAACACCTGAAATGCTGTTTGGAGCGATTTAGGATTGCGGTTATCAATATCGTTATCATGTTGCCCCATGTAGGGGTGCGTGACAAGTGACCGCCCGGTTATACAGTTTGGGTTTGATGTGTGGGGGCGATCAGTCGCACCCTGTATCCTAAAATGGTGTTACTACTGACTGTGAGCTTCCGCCCTGGTACTGTCCCAATTCAAACCCGCCTTGGAAACACTTCCAGAAAAAGAGGCTGTTGCACCGCTGCTAAACCGTTGCTTGAACGTCATTCAGGAAGACTCCAGAACTGTTTCGCTTTTTCCAATTTCGAATATCATACCCCAGAATCGTCGTTCCTTTGACGCTTTTCGATAAAAGACGTTGGCGCCGATCTGGGGTTCGTTCGAATAATTAGCAGAATCAGTATCCTATCAGGGTAATGCATCAAAACCTGCAAATCCCCGCTGCTTGGACTTCTTTATGAAAAGATACCTTACCCTCTGGAGCCACTTTGAGGTTGGCTCCTTGATTTAGCAGTTTTGTGAATAGCTCGTTTCTGCAAGTGAAAAGTGTTTTGCTGTTGAAAAAAAACCTGTATTTTCCGCGTAATTCGGGGCGCTGACACTGTGGCAAGGATACGAAACCGGTATTATGGTCTCTGTTGATTATACCCAATCCTGAAATCTGATGGGAACGTTAGGTTCGTGCGGAAAAATGAATTTCCAGTGTCTAATGGCTTTTGGCCTTCTGCCAGAGTTGATATCTTACAAATATATTATATATACAAAGTTCATACAATGTTATTCAATCGAGAAACACTGGGGCGAAACCGTACAACAGTCGAACACACGAATGCTGTTGTTGGGACACCTGAGGCAAACCGTCCTACAGTCATCGGCAACGAATACAGTTTCGCCAAGAGTTTCACAGAAAGCAATGCGAGATGTCACTGTTATCAGCGTTTTACACGTCAAAAGCTCACTTAATATAAGCGAACCAATTTTCCCTTTGCTAAGCAGGTATCAGTTTTTGAGTATCACATTTTCTAACGCGGCTTACCGGGTGGTAGGGATCCACACTAAAGCTACCCTGCCTTGACAGTATAAATTTAATATTCTTGATTGCGATGAAGCAGAAATTCCACGTGAAAGGTCTGTTGTCCGAATTATTGCCATAAGACTTCCTCCTTGATGAGGATTTAATACACAAACACCCGTAACTTCTGCCATCAGCACATAATTTCCTGCCCAAGTCATTGCAAGACGAGTATTGGGATCCCCGCTGAGACTGAAGTTCCTAGTAAATTTACAAATGGGTTGTCCGGGAGCAGAGCCTTCGTTGTTGGGATCAAAGAGCTTCCTCACATCAAAAATGTCCTGCATTTGAGTCATTATGTCATTTGGAACACAAAGTGACACAGACGTACCATGGACTCCCAAGGTAGGCTGGATTTTCGGGCTCTCCATCCAAGGAGGAGATAATTGCCATCTGCACTGAAACTGCTAACGATAGAATTTCTTGCGTGATCAGAAAAGTTAACCCGACGATTTTTCCCATTTTGGTTAAGACTGAAAATAGACGCAGTGAACCAAGCACCGGGAACACCATGGTTTGGATTTGTTAACCAACAGCCGCAGCTTAACCATCGACCGCATGGAGATACTAAGTGTGCCAACTCAGAAAAAGTCAGCCCAAGAAGCTCTTGTGGTAGAAATGGGGTCGACACCAAAATAGGGGTAGAGTAAAACCCATTGTTAGTATCCATATGGGGCAGTCCAGAAACAAGAATGCGGATAGCCTCAATCCCTTCAGTGATGCAAATCTCCTGGGCAAAGCGCCTCCCGGAAAACAAACGAATTTCAGTCTACTCAATCATTAGACTGTTACTACGACAACAACAGGGTAAACCTACATCAACTGCACAGCCAGAAGCTACATCTACACGAACAATATGCATTTCACACGCGACGTCATGAGCTTGAGGAGTGTACTGTGCTACCTAGACCACACCGTTAGTCTCAGAGGAGCAGTTGTTGATTGCCCGGGAACTACCATCACACTGGCTTGTTCGTCAACTCCAATTGGTTGAAGATTCTCAAGGTTCGGTGCAACAGCTGTTGGGCATTTAGTCCAATCCTTTGTAAACCATACTTCAGCAGTCCTATCCCTAAGCGTCTTTTGCAGAAGAAATAAACGTCCCGCACCCAGAAATTCAGCTGCACCAATTTCACTGCAGTGCGCTTCCCTCCAGTTTCCAACAGTGCCCCGATTGAACTGAAACACATGGCCATGTCTTTCTCTGATAACTAGCAGATGGCGCCCATCTTCAGCCATAACCGCTTGCAGCTCAGGTGTCTGAACCTTCCCAGTCACGACAAGAGCAGGGCGCAACAGGCTGCCCACCCTGGCAAGGCTGATTTCGTTGCGAATACGGCGGTTGACAATACGCCTCCATGCTTTTGAGACCTTGGCAATCAGTAGACATTCCCATGCGCCAATGTACTCCAAAACCATAACCAAACATGAAGACGAGAGAAAACATGAATATTCAACAGTGGGGGACTCCCGTTGTCGCTTCACCATTACTGGATTGTGACAAAATCTGTTGGGTAAGTGGTCAGGATTGAAGGCAGACCATTATGTCAAATATGAAGGATATTTCTAGCTGAAACTCGATAGTTGATGCTGTTGATGCATAGACTATAACCCCCCCTAACACACGACAGGTACAGAGTGGGATTTAGAGCACCCCCACCCCCAACTCATATAGTAGTCTATCGGTAACGTCATAGGTGTATAGCGATGCCTGATACTGCCATGTATCGTTAGTATGAGTGTGGGGGCTCTTGTGGGGTCGCTGCCTTAGCCCAAGGAATGCCAACTGCCTGCACGTCCCGCCCATCGTCCATGTGTGGGTCTGCCTCTAGTATATTGGCAGTCGTTCATGGCGATTATAAAATCGATGGCGTCATCAATGGCTATTACGGTCGGAGTTGAAAGGCGGTGTGAGTGGGCGCTGAACTGTATTTCTGAAGATTCTTCGTATGCATCTTTTGATATCCGATATTAAATAGAGCTGTGGTTACACTTACAGGGAGTAGTCGACTCGACCGTCATTTTCGTTTTCATTCTATTGTTAAAATACATCGACTCCAGCCTTTAACAAATGCGTTTCTTATGCTTCACGAGCGTCTGTCTGTAATCCGAGGGATACTTTCACGTATCAGCGAAGAACCTCGAGTTCCAAGTTTCTGTCAAGTACACCTCAATTATTTCCGAAGTCCTGAGCTGATCCATGACGGAAAACTCCTCAGTTGCTATTGCCGATTTTCATAGTCATGTACAGCTTCATATGTGAATATCTCCAGTCTTATCAGCCGAAATATTCTGATCATTGGTAACATCCCGCTTAACCAAATTAGACTCGGAGATAGAACCACCTCGAGTATCAATGCGGCCATTGTCAGCACTAATTCAAATGCATGAAGCGGCTTTAAGAAATATTGTCCTCCGAAAGCGAACAGTTTAACAACCATTTCCAGCGAAAAAATGTAGATGAGAATAACTGACCCATAGCCACTAGTCAACTCCAGGGCGTCCAAAAATCTCGTTAATTTAGTGCTCTCTTTAGCGAGGTTAGAGCATTTATTAACATCGCTTCTGCCAACAAGGATGGCGTGCGATATGAATAAAAAAGCTAGATCCAACAAGATCAGTGCCTCGATCAGAGTGATTATATATTTCGAACTGAATAAATGTCGGATACGCGATCGTGTTCTGTTAATACCAGCCAGCATGAAAAATAAATTGAAACTTATCGGCCAATCACGCAATTCTAAGCTAGAGAGGCTACCTAATCTTGTCGACTAATGACTCTGTTAAGTTAGATCGTATTGAGTATAAAACGAGCAGTAGAGCCAATTACTACAAGTTGAATTGAACAAGCAGTTTATGTCCGATGACAAAGAAAGCGCTAAAGACCCAAGCAATTAATGGTATCTACGAGAGAGCAGAGTGGATCGTCGATGATACAATCGATTATTGTCACATGTCGTACGCGCTTTGCCTTTGGCTTTCACTTGTCTAAATATTCGAAGTTTGAACAACCTTGGATAATGAGTAGTTCAACAAGGAGTTGTCAACGACAAGCTAGACATAAATTAATCTGTTCAACGTGTGCAATAACTAACTTTCAAGTTTGCAACAGCTTCGAAGAATAAACACAGCAAAAAAATTTTGATGACGGTTAGCAAAGAGCTTGAGCTTTGATTAAGTCAAGCAAGTTAGCCGGTATTTAAGCTGGTCGCTTGATGCGCATGTTTAAGGCAGCAAGTTGAAGCAGTTGTTGAGCTAATCAATGCAATACAGTAAACACTTCCGCAATACTCTAAATCTTATTTGCCAATGAAAGTCCAAGAAAATCGAGCGCCAAAACCCAAATGTCATCGACATCCGGTACATTGCGTTTGAACTTTGAAGCCATCCCAGCTAAAATAATGCGCGACTTGCTGGTGTCCCTATATACCCCATCCATTCCATTGTGTTGTCCGCAAAGTGGCAAAACTCGAGGTAAACTCGTGGTTCACGCAAATTTCAAAACTCCGCGGGACCCTCCAACCACCAGTTCGGGCAAACTCACAAGGGCTTTAAAACCCGGTGTTCGTGAGTTTCACGCGAGTTTTGCCCAATGAGTGACACCGAAGAAGAAAGCTCTTCGAGCTCACAGGACTCTGACGACGAATTGATGTGTGCTACCGCAATGATGCTCTGCGATCAACATCGTGCTGCTGCAAAAATGATTTCAGTTGTGATTCCTATCATTTTCTCTGATGACAGACATGCTGAAGATGGAGATTACTCTGTGAACGAGCTTAGTGACAAAACGGACAGACTGTTTTACATGCAAATGGGTCATTCATCTATATTCAAATCAATGATAGGATTTACTCTTTCGGAATACGAAAGATTATGTGAAAAATTATGCCCTGTACCAATTCTATATGCTCGTCATTCGGGGAAAATGAAAGTGAAGCAAAGGGTGGCCACCGAAACTCTGTCCTGCTGAGCGTCTGATATCATTTATTCATTACATCAAGCACAACAATGGAGCCAGGCATGAAGCCACAGAGTGGAACTATTCTCGGACGTCTCTGAATGCAGATAGTGTCTTCATTGCATCTGCTATCAACATGGCGCTCTCCGACGAGATTGAATGGCCGAATGCAGAGAAAGGAAGCCGCCTTGGTCGGGTTTTACCTTCATTCTCCTGGCTGTATTGGTCATGTTGACGGTACACTCTGTCGCATCAATCGGCCAAACATCACTGAGCACAAGAGATATTACAATACGAGGAAGGCGATGTATTGTTTCAACAATGTAATTATTGTTGATCATGACGGTCTGATCATCTATTGCGATCCAGCGTTTTGCTGGTTCCTTTCATGATGTTCGTTGTCTCAGGAATTCCCATATTCACCTCAATTGGAGGGAACAGTTTCGAAATGACGATCTGGATACCGTTCAGCAATACCTCTTAGGTGACCCGGGGTCGAGATGTATATCCTGAGGCGAATAGATGGTCGTGAAATTCAAGGAGATCAAACTAATCCGGTCGTTCGTGCTTTCAACAAGCGACACGCTGCAGTCCGAGTTCAAGTAGAGTGGGGAATCGGAGGGCTGAAGAACAGATGGAGGCGTTTCCTCCATACCTTGCCCCAGCAGACGCGACATATTCGGTGTCGTCTTCGAAGCGTGCTGCCGCCTGACCAATTTCATTCACCGCCATCGGATGGATTTTTCCATGGCTGATCAAGGCCCTATCAGAGCGCAAGATACGAATTCGTCAGCGAATGGGGAAACGATTTGTAACCTAATCTTTATCTGATTTGAAGATCAGCAACGAGTTTGGCTTTGGTCATTAATTCATTTTGTGTTATCACCCCATGCTCCAATAGGAATGTCAGGTTTTGCAGCTCCTTGGTTTTGTTTTCCGTTTCTTTGGCCTTGACGCTTGCAGAATGAGTTTTCTGTTTACGAGCAAGGTCTGCTTCATATAAAAACAACTTTTTCTGTGCCAAAAGTTGCTGGCTCTTTAGCAACTCAACAGTGCTGATATAATTTTCTTTCATGACCTCTGTCATTGATTCCAGACTATCAGCGGTTCGGGCCATGATTTGCGATCGCGTCTCCAGCGGAGCAGTCCTGGTAGTTGAAGTTTGATCCTGCTGTGAGGTCGGCGACCGAATCTCTGTTGAAATCATCTCGTTCCGCATCTTGATCATGCTACGTCTCGCGTGCCCATCTGTTTATTTTAACTGCAGCAACACGTCCTCGCTTTAAAGGATTACGTTGTCAGCACCCTTGATATCGGCGTTCCCTGTCTCTCGGTGGAAATAATCGCCCGTAGAGAATCTTGAAGTGTTCTTGATGACGGGAGCATATCTTCGCTGAACGGAATCCCTTTCTCACGACACGACTTTTTCGTCTCGGTGAGGAAATCTTCGAAAACCAGCTTCCACACCTTGCCAGGAAGCTTTTGCTTGATAATCTTACGACCTCGCGAGTAGTCGAAAAAATGATTTAGGTAGCTGGCTTTCAACACCGACAGGGTCTCGGGACGAGGACCTTCTGTTTTTTACACAGCCGACTATCGTCATCCATCACCACAACATTACGATCACGTGAGTTTGATTCCGCGGGTTTTTACGTGAGTTTAACACGAGTTCCATTTCTCCAAAAACCCGAAATTAAGCTCATTTTTTTTCCAAGACTGTTTTTTTGCTGTGCTGAATGTTGCACACGTCAAATCAATGAATCTTTGTATTGAGAACATGGGAATTCCTTTACGCCAACTCTCGGCACATTTGAATCTCTATAGTCTATTGGGAACAATAATGGAATTGGTGAGCGTTCTACGTTATGCAGCAGTGATGATAATAATCTTATTACATAATGGAATCGATTGTCATGAACCTATTAACATTGACTATTCGTGAGGACAGATCGCCGAACGAGCAGATCGCCGAACTTTGACCATAACGAACTGCAATCTCAACAAGGAATAAAAGCTTTCAGCAATGTTTCCCAGTAAATGTGGAGGGTGACGATCTCGCAGCTTCAATACATGACTCATTCGCTTCAAGGTCAAGGCTCAATTTGACAAATGAGGCCCGCCAGATGAATTACGAAAAACTTCTAACGGAAAGTGCCAATGGAAAATTGAAACACGGATGTATCAAAGGGCTATCTGATCAACTGCAAAAATCAATCGGCGTACGATTGAAAGGGTTTGGAACAGGCATAAGGAATGTGTAAAAGCTGGCACTCAAACGATCGTTCTGTCAAGAAAAAAAGGACACGTGGGGAGAAAAAACTGTGTTTAGACCAGCATAAGGTTCGAGAGTGCCGTTAAAACAGCGACGAACGTTGGCCCCATTGGCAACAGCAATGAATATGTCTATTGGAACGTTGTTCCGTCGTTTCAGGGACGGTGAGCTTAGAAAACACACAAACAAGTTGAAAACAAAAGCTTTACCCGGTCAATAAGATAGAAAGGGTCCGGTCCCTTATACCAAATTCATTGTAATCTTTACAAATTGTTTCTATAGTTAAAAGAAGGCCGAATGAGGCTTATTGATGAAGCTGGACCCATATATAGGGGAGCGATGAAAAACTATTTTTCCTGTGAAGTGGGAACTCGTTGACTCAAGCATTTCATTCCGGAGAAATGACCCACAAGTAGTCGAAACATGGTTTGGCGTGATGGAGCGTCACGCCGGGAAATCGTATGGAGGAATCATCGATTGGGACACCCTTTGATATAGGTCCATTCTAGAATATCATTCCTCAAAAGTTGTAAATTAGAGAACTTAACCAAGTAAACGTCGGATTCAATGTCCATTTACAACGTCGGTTTGGTTGCTGTTTTTGGAATACTGATCAGCTGTCAATATGCAGAAGGATCCATTGGAAAACACTGGTCGGATCAAACTGATGGTGGTGGATGCCAGGTACCACAAGGCGAATATGCTGTTCTTGATGCACTCGCCCTTGGCCAGGATCCTACGCTACGCGACCTGGTGTATAAACCTGAGTTTTGTGGTCAGGTGGTGTCTGTAAAATGTGGTTCACATCCTGAAGTTCTAGCGGTTGTGGCAAGCACCTGTGATATAGGATCACAAGGTTGCGGTGTTGATATGATTACCCGAACATGGAACAGGGCCACAGGCAGCGCCCCTTTTGGTGTCACTGATTGCAAAATTAAATTAGCCACAACAAATCCCTTGAAATCTCGGGGTCCCCAATGCTATGTTCGCCCTACTGTCCAAGGATCACTGTATTATCAAAGTCTGGGTTTGATGAACACGGCAGGGGATCCAGTTATGTCAGCCAAGCTCGCCGGCAGCAACGGAAGACGCCCTAATGGCAATTGGTTCGACTTCAACTCAGATGGAAAGTTTACCCCAACGACCAGGATTGAATTTTCGTTGAAGTCTGGAACAAAAGTCAGCGTCCCGATTAACCAATGTAAATCCTCGAAGGGTGTACAGATTTTCAAGTGATTTGTTCACCTTATCGGCAACCTATAGATCTTAATTAAAAAGCGTGATTCCCGCAACACAATGTTGGATGTTTTGCCAGCTCCTGATACAGTACAATGGCTCGATGGGACTTGGACCTGTCGAAACGAACGTAAAAGTTCCGCGTATTTAGAGCGCTGTTACAGGCCGTAACTGCACTAATCTCATTGATTGGATTATGCGGATTATAGATAAGGATATGGGGCTAACCTCATCTCCATACCAGATGACATCTGTCCAGGACGCTATCCAACAAGTATTGCACCAAGTTATTTCGCAGCCGGCACTCAAAGCTGTGCAAGCATGCCCTTCGATTGATTATTTAGGATATTATACGGCGAGTCCAGTTTTTAGCCCTATCAACATGCCCACTTTTCGTACATCGACTATGGATGGATATGCTATTTGTTTGCCCGAGATTTCTCAGTCATCAAATGACAGATTTTCATTCAAGATCGCCAGCTCGTCGTTAGCTGGTCATTCTCATCCTGGACATTTATCCATGAACGATGATGATGCAATCTACATAACAACCGGAGCTGCATTACCCAACAGAGCCAATACGGTGGTCCCAATTGAATGGTGTCACCAGATCGACGACGAGATTATCACTTTAGATAGAATTCCTGAATTTGGATCGTATATTCGTCAGCCGGGGCAAGATGTCACAGCTGGGCAGCTGATTATGGAATCCAATACTCCCATTGGTTACGCGGATCTTGCCCTTATCATGTCGCTCGGGATTAAATCTATTAGCGTCTATCCCCCAGTCAAAGTTGGTGTTGCATCAACAGGAGATGAACTGGCTGATTTTGATCAGGAGCGAATAGGTACATTAAGATGTCATGATTTTCAGCTCAAGATGACGAGATTGTCTTCTCAGGATTCACCCAGATTTATGATAGTAATAGACCTATGATTATCGGAGCTCTAAAGACAGAGCATAGAGCCGTCGAAGTCATTGATCTAGGAATCTTGTCTGATCATCTTCAAGGTAAATTCATCCTAAGCATGTACCAAAACGTACCTAAACATTCACAAACAATTTATTAGGCTCAGACCGATCATTGGGTGCAGTGTTAGACGATGCAATACCAGATTTGAATTTGTTGATTACTACCGGTGGAGTATCGATGGGATCCCATGACCTTGTCAAGACCTATCTCGAGCGCTGTGGTGTGGTTCACTTCGGTCGACTTAATATGAAGCCTGGGAAGCCAACAACATTTGCAACTGTATGATGCTTTTAGGCTAGTTCGTCGCTCCTAAATATTGGTTAGGTTGGTACTACCTTAGTGTTTGCCCTCCCTGGCAACCCTTTGAGTTCGTTAGTCAATTTTCATCTGTTTGTATCTCCAGCTATACGGTCAGAGAGTTTTCTGTTTGTTTCTTTGTCATTGGTATCTCAAATATATTCTTTCTAGTATGATCTCCAAACAATGTCGAGTAATGCCTCACGGCTCCGTTCATAATACGATCCCGTGCACCGTTGTTCAGGACTTAACTTGTGATGACGATCGGCCGTTGTATCAACTTGCTTCCGTATCCTACGATCAGAGCCGGCAAGAGATGATAGCGCGCCCTACGACGTCTTCGCATCTGTGCTCAGCTAGTAGCCGGCTAACTTCTGCACAAACCGCGAATAGTGTAATCTGTGTACCAGCAAAATCAACCGTTCATGCTGGTGATAAGCTATCAACCATCCTGTTCGGACCTTTGAATATGGATTCTGATCAGCCAGCAGATACAAGGCGTGTGTCTGATATGGGACACCAATCGTGCCAGCACAAGCGAAATCACGTCGTCAAAATCAATAGAGCGCTAAGAGTCTGTATTCTGGTTTGCAGTGATCGTGCATATACTGGGCAATATCCAGATCTATCAGGACCAGCATTAACTCAGTATCTTACCAGCCATGCCATGAAGGTTGTTGAATGCATTGTCGTCCCCGACGATGTTGAAAAGATCAGTCTCGCAATACAGCAATGGACGGTAAGATGTTGAGGACACATCTAATCAGATTTTGACGCTGATTTCGATAGGATTCCGTATCTAATCCTGTTGATTTGGTGTTGACTGTCGGTGGCACTGGGTTATCCCCAAGGGATGTCACTCCAGAGGCCACTCTGGCCATTTTACATAGACGAATACCAGCAATGTCAGTACTCCATAGTTCGTAACAGTCCATTCCACACATTTTTAGCGTCCGGGTTGCATTCAGAGCTTGGGCTGTGGTACAACAGGGTCTCTCGCATACCGAGTATGCAATATTGTCACGCGCTGAAGCTGGAGTCCGAAATCAGACGTATGACCCTGTCTCAAACCAGCGGTTTCCGATGATATTCACCATCTTCTTTGTAGGCTAATAATCAATCTAGTTGGAAGCGTGAAAGGCTGTGTTGAGAATATTGACTCCGTTATCAGTGTGTTGCCCCATGCCATACAACTCATTGAAAATCATTGAAACATTTCAAAATATACAGTCAATCGGTAGTTGCACTGTATTTGCACCGAGGTTTGACAGTAAAACTTTCTAGGTGTACCGGCACCTGAGCGAATTGCTGGGTGACCAGGTCTCGATAGTTTCGCTTGAATTAAACAGTCACAGTCAAAAGTGTATATTATCTGACTGGCTTGATCAGCATCATGGAGATCCATTTTTCATAGCATTTGCATCATCAAAACAGTTTAAAGTTGTCATGAACTGGTTATCTATCCCACGCTTTCTCCGAAATGATAAATCCACTGCAAATGTCCAAGCACCCGACACTGCAGCCTGTCCGTCTGAGTCTGATGAATCCAGCATCTCTCAAGAAATTGCTCCCAATTTTGAACAACTCTCCATAATTCATGGGTTTCTTTCGATTTACTGCGAAACTAGGAAATCTGGAGTCCAGGAGGATTTTGACGAGCGGGAGTGCTTGCTAAGATTTTAAAGAGTTTGAAGTTTCCAGGAAAGATATTGACAAAGCTAAAAAGGACGGAATTGAGGCATCTGGCACATTGTTGAGACGTATGGCTATGGATAGTCTAAATGATTCGGAAGATGATATTTTCGACGACGATTTACAAACGGCTGAAGAACCCAGCCCGCTTCCGAAAAAGCGAGACCTCATGCAGAAGGCAAAAATGAACAACACTCCAAAAAGCAGAAACTCGACATGATGATCGACAGTATAAAGGACGATGCTGAGGTTCTTCGTTTTCAAAAAGAACGGTTGGATTTCGAACGACAACAAGAAATTATGAGGATGGAAAATGATCAGGCAAATAGAGATCATATGATGCAGATAATGCAGCTTTTTTTAAAAAAAATAAATTGCTACTAATCAACATTGAGATATTGTTCCAGGGAGGGAGAAGAAACCGAAGAACATCGAAATCTGGTTTCCTTGCGGTTGCAGGCACGTATGACAATTGGTCAACAATGTCGCAACAAGCCATATGTTACCTATGGGTGCGCTTCGAACTTTCTGCTTCTTATCGTACGATTGGGGACGCGATTCTCAATCTGAAGAAATAGTTGTTGATCAGAAACGCCATTACTCTGAGAAACATTCTTAAAGAAGTTTGAGTATGTTGGTAGATCAATATGATCAGCGAAATGGCTTGTTCGTCCGTCAGCCTGGGGCCGATCATTCTTTGCTATTTTCTGGCTGAAATTCAACTCAATTCAATAACTATCCGAAACGATGGTTTTTTACCAATTTGTGCGTGCGCACTTATGAGCATTTTGATTTTCCACATACTTATAAATTTCAAAAATGTTCTCTTACATACAAACTTTGGACTCTATCGGCGCAGCCGCTATCCAAGTTAAAAACAATCGAGGTGCCATATTGTTAAGAAGGCAAAAAGCTATCGACTAACACATTCGCAACAGATTTATTGAGCTACTGTAGCTGAAGTCTGCAATAGACATGTCCGTGGCTACCATAAAAAAGTGTGGAGTTAAGATGTCCCGGTACTGTACCACATTTTCAGTCGACTTCGATTTATCCGAAGAACCTTTCATTACCGCCATCATTTGCTCTGTCAAAATTTGATT
>OUQQ01000251.1:0-26169 GCA_900404475.1 Spongospora subterranea | reverse complement strand
TTTACGATGAAGGTGTGCACATAGTCGTAAACCTCGGTGGGCCATCTGGCAGACCTTTGTCGAACAGCGTCATTAACGACATTACCAGTCCTTTCAAACAGGGCAATCCAACGTTTGATGCTAGTTTTCCCAACACCAAGAAGAACGGAGACGTTCTCTATTGATGTAGAATAAACGTAATGCAGAACAATGCATCGCCAACGTAGATCTCGACTCCACATCCGTAATACCAATCTGATCAACCGCCCCGCAGTATTTCTACCGGGTAGGACCAAAGGATTAGTGCAGGTTTTGGGCTAGTTGAACTAGTCCAATCAGAGGGGAAATAGTAAAACATTGCAGGCCTGCACGTAATAGGCCGCTCTTTATTCAGAGAAGCAATGTTTTAACCAATTTTGGCAGTCAAACTGTCAAACTAAAAACCACCTCCGGTCAAACTAAAACCTTGCTCGGAATTTGGTGACCCCCCTCGGACTTTTTTAAAACCACGCTCATTTAGCACTGGGAGCCCAAAATATATGAAACCCACAATACTTTGTGTTCTCTGTTCTAACCTGGAAAGCTGGCCGCACATACTGGCCATCAAACTGCGTCCGTGTGTACAGTATTCCCGTCGCCAAATTTTTGGTCGCGCAATTTTTGATATTACACAGGACGCAGTTTGTTGGCCAGTATGTGCGGCCAGCTTTTTCAGATTTTGGCCAGTTAGTGCGGCCAGTTCCTGGGTAATACGCTGGCCGCATTCACTGGCCTACTTTATTCAATCAGGCCAGTGAATGCGGCCAGATTCACACCCTACCAGCGGCCTACAGAATTCGCTGGCCGCACTAAATGGCCATGAAATTACCCGTGCGGCGGTGCGGCCAGTGTTTTCTGTAGGCCCGTATTCTCGCGTTTATCGAAACCCAGCAAAACTGTTTTTTTTTCACCAGAAACCTTGATATTTTCGAAATTGTCCTGGGATTGTTCATCCAACCACCAGGCGTTTGCTACTGATGTCCTGGTCGTCTCTCGAATGCATGAAACCAGGAGGAAAACAGCCGAAAATGAGAGAACCCTCATTCGTCGAAAGTCAGCGATCGTCCTCTCGCAATCGATCAGCAACGCATTTGGTCCATGGTTCATCCAGAAGATGACCCAGTATATCCAGGATTACCGAAAGGCATGCTGGCAGTTGCCCGCGAACGTGGATTACTCGGCTAAACGAAGCAAAGATTAAGTTGTGCATGTCGTGCAAGAAAACATAGAGCGGGACCCTAATATTACTAACTGTCGACGGCCAACATGTGTGACTGCAGGGTCCCGCTCTATGTTTTTTTGCACGACATGCACTACTTAACCTGATGCCATTTGAGTTTTATTGTCCCGAATAAGCTATACAGACATTAGTTCAACTACTTTCGAAACGGGATACTGTATATGTATTCAGAGCATTCAGGAAATTACCGATATTGCAGTTGCAATGTTGAGCTGAATGTTGATCTCACTCCACCAGTTGTGCAACATAGGACATTGTGTGTGCTGTGTGCACAGTACGCAGGGCTGCCCCAAGTCAGGCGGGTGGGCTCCGCGGCTACCTGGGGAGATGAGGTTGGTGAGGATGACGGCATTGCATAACGGTATGATGATGGGCTTGTAATGATGGGATTCGGGGGTTTGCAGATCACATGGCCAACCGCCATTTGCTCTACACAGCTACTCACAGCGTGTATGATCTAGCGATTACTATAGCCAATAATCCATCGTCATATACAAATGCGGGACTGCATCGATTATTCAATCATCTAACAAACATCGTCTCCTCGTCAAGCAGGTAATCTCGTACCAGGGTGGATACAACTTTTTTGGATACCAATTATCATTTAATATCGCAGATGTGGTCGCCACGGGGCAGAGAACACGTTTTCCATACCGGCTTATGCATCGAAGTGTTTATCAGATCTGGCGATTCATCATTCCCCTTCGATGTCCTTATCCGCCTCCGTTGCTATTCTGAGGATCGCTGCTTCTGGGTCGAAACTGTGGCGTCATGCTGCCTCAGCTTGTGCTCGTCGACTTGTTGCTCTCCCGATGGAACCAGGGGAATATCATGACGTTATTGATGCCCTCATTTCACTTCGACGCCTTGGGATGACAGTTTATTCGGCTCCCTTAGCACGCCGCTTAATTCAGCAAACCCGGGACATGCACTACTCGTTCGATGGGCAAGCACGCTTGGCTTATGCAATCGCTCCAATATATGACCACATCGATAATGTATCTGTTCCCACCATGGTTGAGGGGTTAGCTCGTCAAACGTTCAGAATGAATACTGGCCCGTCTCCATTATCCTTGTCGCAGATCGCTTGTGCTCTCACAGATGTTTGCCACTCTTCGCCTCGCCTACTCAACAACGTTCTCAAGCGCTACGTCAACGAAGCCACATTATCGAAAGAAGCTTTTCCGATTCAAGATAGCATTGTCATTGCTTTCAAATCTGCCGCTTCGTTATACTCTCTTTATCCAGATACTTGGTTTCGCATCCATCGCTTGTTGCTGCAGTCCACATCACGACTAACGCTTTTCCAAGTCATTCAAGTTCTTTCCATTTTCCAATCGTTGAATAACGATGAACTGAATGATTGGCAAGCTGAATTTGTCAACGGAATTTCGAATGTGATACCAAGTCAACTCCAATCGATTGATATAGAACTTCACATTGTTCTGATCAAGGCCCTTACTTCACATACGCGGCTGTTAGAGCAGATTTGCTGGTCCCTTAATGAAGATATATCGTTGGAGGACACCTTGAAAGTGCTAAGCGCTATTGGAAGCAGACGGTCAAACTCTGACTCGTTCCGTCCACCAGAGTTTTTGCTTAACGTTATTTCATCTCAATTCAGCTGTGAAGGAGGAGTTGGCCCAATTAACGATAGCCAGGCCATATCTTTATTAACGGCTACGGTTGTCATCCATTCTTCACATTTGAGCCATTCTCTGATTGTTGACGCTGTTTGTCAGCAATCATGCCGACTATCGAAAGAAACGCTTTCGCAAGTTTGGAGACTGATCCCAACATCAATTCCTTCTCGATCGCTTGATTTTTTGCTTGAGGCAACGATGCTGAGTTTAGACTCACTTGACCTCGACATTGTTCTGCCAAAATTGTCACGACTAACAGATCAGTTAAGGTTAGCCGAGATTATCAGGGAAATGTGCAAAAAACTGGCTCCTCCTCCTCCATCGATGTCGCACCTGAACCTCGCAGCATTTCTCTCTTTTCTCTCGGCACATACCTTTCCAGTCCCCTTACCGCTTTTGAAATGGGTTTGTGATAGTTGGAGTCAAGTATCTAGCGAACATTTATATACTATGCTGACCTGCTTCCCTGAAGAACAGTTGATTGATGGCCCATTCTTCACCGACATTACGACTGCTGCTGTTAATTTTCCACGGCAGCATTTGTCAACCGAATCTATATTTAGTTTGTTGTCTATATGTTGGCGTTTACGTAAGTTTCAGCCCTCGCTTATGGACATCGCTATCGACAGGGTATTCGATGTTCGGCATTTATTTCATCGGCAAGCGGAATTCTCATTTTCGTGTCAATTGCTACTAGGGATTGCAGAATCCGGTAACTTATCACTCAAAGCTCTCACTCTTTTTTAAATGACACGTTGTGTACAGGACATCGCCCATCAACCAACAAAAAGCAACTGTTAAGTCATTGTATTCATTCCTTGGCCTCTGCCACATTATTTTCAAGCCTCCCTGACGGAAAACACATTGATCTTATGTGGTCTTTTGACGTTTTACTTGGAGATGATAATCAACTGTTGCCATTACGCTCAGTTTACAGTGATCCCTTACTAAATGCAACACATTATTGCCGTTTGAGCGATATGTTGATTCATCGTGGTCAATCGCGGTGCCTCGAAGCTGTTTCTGCTTCATCATTACGTGAAGCAAATTGGCAGCTGAAGCATCGAATTGAAAGAAATCAACTCAGAGAATCGGCTTCCAATACTAGACATCCGCCTTTAGCGATGCGCGCCAAAAGAGGATTTACTTGCCAAAAATCGGGCATCATTATCGATGTCGTAAACCATGATCAAAGCCGGTCTGTTGTCCTGGAACCAAACTGTGAGATGATTGACAATCTGTATCCTAGCGGGACCCTCTTATATCGCCGCCGATTGCTCGCTCAAGCTGGCTGGAAAAATGTCTTATATTTATGTGCTGATCAAATCCACGACGAGCTGGAGATATCTGACTCGCTAGAATCTGTTCTAAGGCATATCAGCCAAACTGGGTAAACTCCCGTATGTCATTGTTATATATTCCCTCTGTCCACAAATAAGTGTCCAATATGAATACAACCAATCGAAGCGAAATGGCCCCGTTCAAATATGGCCCACCCTATATTAATGCAGCAAGATACGAAGCCTCATATCAATCCGCTCGACGGCGACTTTGTTGAAGCGGTTCTTGAAACGTCGTACGTTGAGAATATATTTAACATCGGTAAGTATTGGCATTTCAATCAACATTCTTGATTTCGGCAGCATTAACGATTTCAACTGTCTCTTTGTACAGTGTCGGATCACAGTCCAAATAAACTGGGAGGTCTTCTGCCCGCTCCAGTCGATCCTTGCCCATTTGAGGCAATCGGTATCCGTTGCCCCTTTGACTTTCATCGCTGCGATCATGCATTCTTGGTGCGATAAAAACACTTTGTTCAGGGTTTGCATTGACAGTTCTTTGAATGCAGCGTCGACAGCGGCAATGAGCTCGTCAATCCCTCGGGTACCATTCTGATACTGTAAGAGCATCTCCACCGTGCGTGGTCTTTCCCTTGATAGGATCCTCCGATATGGCGATCCAACGTCTTACGAGCACGATGCACTCATTTGGTGCCCAGTTCTTGCCACGTGATGAGCCGTTGTTGCCTCGGCAGACATCTCTATTCGCTTATAGAAAAAAGGGTATGAAAAATAGGCCGTGCCGTGACCCAAATCGGTATCCCAAATTTTATGGGTGCTTTGTAAATCACGGTTGTGTCGTTTAACTTCTTCCAGTCGCTTGAAAACACGCGTGCGTGCCCGGGCGCGTTTGTACGCGTACGATTGGTATCGCCTCCGCTCGCCTTCCACGTGTTGTTGAACCGCTTCTGGTATTTGTGTCTGTGTGCACGACAGGAATTCCGTGGGGACAGTGTCTGCCCTTCATGATCGAATCTCGGATTCGCGGTAGTCTGGATGCAAGCGTCTACCCTTGTTGGATAGCAAATGCTGCTGTAGCCGCTGGACATTGATCCAGACGGCCTGCGGGCAATTGCATATGGAAAACAAGGTCGTGCTCCTGATGGGACCACTAGGACTTTAAAGGGGATACGTCATGTACGCGTACGATTGGTATCGCCTCCGCTCGCATTCCAGGTGCTGTTGAATCGCTTCTGGTATTTGTGTTTCTGTGCACGACTTTTATTTCGTATTCTAATCAGATACCCTGTCGAGTTTCGGTTGGATTGATTACCACCAGTGACGAAATTGCTGAAGTAACCAAGCCAACACCCATGGAAAACAAGGTCGTGCTCCCAACGGGACCTCGTCCCCGACAGATTCATTGCGCACCGTTTCGCTTGCTTTGATCCCATCGGTCGCGTAGGTGCTGGCGATTCGCAGTCCGCAGACAGTTTGTTTGAGCCGGAAGGACCGTTCGATGAAACGGCGAAGTTTGGGCACTGTTTAAAAATGCGCCAACATTCGATCAACTTGATTTCCCACATTTCGCCTGATACATTTGCATGGGTTTTTCGATGATATCGTCGCTGGAATAACCGCTAGGGTTCGTCGCAAATCGAAAAATCTCAAATCCAGAATGTTAGTATCTGGGCTGTTGGGAGGCTGGCATAGCATTCGCATATTGTACGACGTTTGCTGAACTGCAGCAAGGAACTCGACCTCGAGCGGATTGATATGAGGCTTTGCATTGTTTTGCTGCATGAATTGAATGGGCGGTATTTGATCGGGGCCATTTCGCTTCGATGGTTGGCAATACTTTTTCAATAATCATTTTTCGATACTCGCGTTTGTCCACGTTCGTGTTCTTTGTCTCCATAGTTCCAGCTGGTCTATTTTACTGGAACGCTTTGCTGGCTCCTGTTGGACAAACGGCCAGATACCCAGTTTTCCGTCAAACCATTTGTTTCTGGAATAATCCCATCGAGGCAGAGCAACGGCGCAAACAAACATCACTTTCGTGATATAGCGCTACTGTTGCCCGTTCGATAGGGCCCTTCCTCAACTGCAGCAAGAAGATGTCTGGTGGTTACTTTTGCCATATTGAACCATTTCTCATCGATGTGTATAAAATCCATCATGTCCTTGACATGTGACACTCCCTTATCTATTGAGTCATTGACAAACAAAATCGCTGACGGTTAATCTTGTTTTGATCTGTTAAAAACGGTTTGAGCGCGTTTGAATGTGCTTTAATCGTGCCTGCTTTGACCCAGTTGTTTCGCAAATGGAAAGTATTTCCTTGCAGGAACGGATTGGATGCGGCTTGCAGTTCGACAAGCGGCTTAATAACATTAGTAGAAGATATATGATGCAATAATAGCAAGAATTGTTTAGGAGCAATGACAGCTTCAAAATAATGGCCGCTTTCTGGAATCCATCCTTAGCTACACTTGATTTTCCTGCCTAGAACAGTAAATTGAAATCAAAGGATTATCGGTATAAAAAGACGAAGTTTACATCGCAGGCTACAAGATTTCATTTTCTAGTCAACCTAAGTCAAAATCAACCTATGTCAAGAACAGAATTACTGGCTGTTTCTTTGCAACCGGAATCAAACAAACTTCACATCAAAAGGATATCGGCGGTGGATCATTGTAGTCGGCGCAAATGATCACTTCAGACTATTGCTTTGCGTTCTACAGCGATAACCTCGGCTAAATACACTTAACCGTCTATCGAGTCTTTATCCAAAATTAGCATACTATACCTGTTGATGATGCGCTTCATATTTTCGATTGGTTGCCTAGATTATTTGCTGCTCCAACAGAAGTTGATCCAGACAATGCCATAAACCAGCAGAACTGGAGCTGCATCAGTGAGACAAAAAACTCTATTCCCGAACCTAAATTTCACGTCTCTCAACTACCCTCTGCAAATCGCCGCCGAAAAAAAAAGAAGAGATGCGGGACAGCATGTGCATTTTTCAGGTTGACCACATGAATTATGCCATATCTCCGTTACTGGCATAGACTGTAAACTTTGGTCAAGTCAGTGGTATTCCCGCCATGCACTGACAGGAGCGAATCGAACATGAAATGTTTCGAGCTGCAATGACAAGAGCGCAGCCTTACCCCATCCGCGCAAAATCGAATACCATTTCGTAGGTACCGTAACTTGTATGGCTTTATTTATAAAATGCATCATTGAAGCCTACGTGGCGTAGCCGGTTGACTTCATGCTTGAAGGCATCCTTGAGCGACTTGTAGTAGACCGACTGGGTGAATATGTGGATCTTCCTAAGGATTCAATCCATGTTGGCATATGGTCTGGTGAAATCGTCCTTGATAATCTATCTCTGAAACCATCATGTCTAACCCGGTTAAAACTACCTGTAAATGTGAGCCTCGGTGTATTGAAAAGACTCCAAGTTAAGGTTCCATGGGCATCTCTCGGTAGCTCACCTGTTAAAGTAAGGTTGCGCTACAGGTTGTGATGTTTTGCTCATATTTGAACTGATAGATTACGCTTGAAGGGCTGTACGTGATTGCTCGTCCTGCGCATGGGGCTACTTTTGACCGAGACGCCGCTATTAGATTAACTTCAGAGCGAAAGCAGCAGCAGCTGGCTGCGGCTGAACAGTTGCATGCTTTGAGGCATTGGGAAGAAAACAATGCTGAAGAAGCTCGTCAGCAGCAAAGTTTCAGTCAAAGTCTATTATCCAAGGTTATTGCCAATTTGCAGGTTGTCATCCGCGATGTTCACATCAGATATGAGGATGATGAAACATTGCCCGACAAGAAATTTTCTGCCGGGATACTTGTACAAGAATTCTCAGCTTTAACTACGAATGCCAACTTCGAAGAATGCTTTGTTTCGACGATCACTGAAGCGTTGAATACCTACAAACTTTTGTCTATGCGAAACGCTGCTGTTTACTGGGATTCCAATTCTGTTTTGTGGAATTCATTATCACCAAATTCCACTATCGAGCTGATGCAAGCGTCGATTCGGTCGCTAGGAAATCATTTGATGGGTCGCGGTTCTTCTTCTACTACGTCACATGACTCTATGCCAGTGTCCGTTTCAGGTACAGAATCAGGTCACGCTTTTATCGTAGAACCTCTGTCTGCGTCGATGAATCTGACTGTTAACAGCCGCTATTTTGAGCAAAATCAACCTCATTATTTTTTCGCATTGCAAATTCGCTCGTTGAAGTTGACACTACACCATCAACAGTATGACGACATAATTCGATTGCTCGACACTTTTTCAGCCATCCAAAAGCGAACCGAAGTAGAAATCCGTTTTGCCGGAATCCGCCAGCACCATCCAAAACTTGGAATTTCAAAAAGTGGCGGAGCTTTAGCTTGGTGGCGTTATGCATGTCGCTGCGTCATCCATTTGCTATCTACAAGACGCCGTTCGTGGTTTACGTCTTCTTCCGTTACTGTCTATTGCAACCGTCGTCGAGAGTACGTTGAACTATACAAACGAAAACGAAACCTTCCTTGGCACGAACCTCTTGATGCTGCTGGCAAAAATCTGCTATTGGAGCTGGAAGAATCTCTCGAACTTGACGATATTCTGTTTTTTCGCTCATTCGCTGAAGCCGATTTGATGGCTGAAGCAAAAAAGAGCAAGCAAATGATGGCTGAACTTTCTGCTGCCAACGACGCTGAAGGCAGTGGAGGGTGGTGGGGGTCTGTGTTTGGATCCGCTTCCTCGTCAAGCAAAAACATCGCCCCAGATCAGATCCGTTTAACAGACGAGCAAAGGCGCGAATTATACAAAACCATCGATTTCAACCAAGCAGCTCAGGAATTCACCTTAAAGCCTGATCATGTCTATACGACATTCGAAGTGAAGGTCATCGAAGCCTTTATTGTGATAGTTCGAGATTCTACACCAGTTACCAGTCTCTCATTCGACGGCAATGCAAAGGTGGACTTGTTTCAGGGGACCCGATTAAGTTTATCAATAGACTCGGCGACATTACTTGATGAATGCACCTTGGATACTTGCTTTCCAAGAGTATTGTGCTTTAGAGGAGATTCCAATCTTGCCCAGCTGACGCTTGAAATCGACCCCGTTCATAGTGATGCTGATTTGATGCTGTCTGCTACATTGCGTCCAGTTGAAATCGTTTACAACCCTCGTTGGTTGATGCGGCTGATCCGTTTTTTCAAACCAAGAAAAGAGTTATCATACTTCCGGGAAGCTGCTTTATCATGGTCTGAGCAACGACAATCCGAAATGATTGTCGCTTTGACGAACCATCGTGCGTTGGATTTAAATATCAGCATTGAACATCCCATCCTATTCATCCCATACGACGTGACTAATTCTCAATCATCAATGCTGGTTGCCGATCTTCTTTCTTTGAGCTTGGTTAGTCTTCGTGGCCTTGACAAGATTGCTGATGACTGTCTATTTGGTCGTCCTCCTGAGCCTCGGTCTTCTTATGATGCTTTTATGATTGACGTTCATGGAATATCTTTATCTTTATGCGATAATCGAGTTCCAGATGTGGAGCCTTCTCTCGTTCGCATGATAAAACGTACTAATTGTCTCCTGGGACTTTTTACGTGTATTGACTCCAGGTCCGAGTCTTTAACTAAGCTTGTCGTTAATGGTTCGGTTCCATACCTCGCGTTAGAATTGTCAAGCGAGCAACTCATTTTCTTAATTAAGCTTGCCGATTCACAAAAGCAGTTCATCTTCTCAACTGATTCTCAGAATATGGATTTTGAAACTCCTGTTATTGCGTCATTATCAGATCTGACCGCTTCGGTGGACGAAAATTACCCGCTGTTCGATTCAGTTACTCAGTTTCAGCGACAGCTCCTTGCATGTGATTTTTCCATCCAGAACATCGAATTTTCTCTGGGTACTGCCTCTTCGGCTTTGTTGAAATGTGAAGCTGGCGGGTTTTGTTCAACTCTTCGGTACTCTGCAGCAGAATTACTCTGTGGAATCCATCTCACAGAGTTGGTTGTACTGGATCGAAGTCATTCTGGGCCGTTCGATGTTCTTGTCACCTCGAAACCAGAGGGTTCGTTTACTGCAGGAAAAGACTTAATAGCCATATCTGTTCGCGCATGTCCTAGTAATTCTCCCCTTTATGAAGGAGTTGATCAACACATTGCTGTTGACTTTGACACCTTGCTGATTAATTGGAATCCTGAATCAATAGCGACACTTATAACTACGTGGCGTTTTGTAGAATCCCAAACTCAACGCCTACCCCCGTCTACAACTCTCAATAGCTTTGACATTACAGAAACGAATACCATCGAGTCCGATGAGCTTGTATCAGGGAATGTTTGGTCGAATGAGTCTTGTACGGTTTTAGAAGCGCGAATTCGCAGCGTGGCTCTTTCGTTGAACAAAGAACTCCAGAATAGACAGCTTGCTGTTATTCGTATGGACAACATTTTCGCAAAAACGACATCAAAACACGAATTTCTTGCCATGGATGGTCATCTTGGCTCTTTTACTGTTTTTAAGCCTGCATCATCTGAAGGACAAGCGCGATTTCAGCTACTTGGGGAGATTTCTTCCGATTCTGACCTGCTTTCATTCACTTTCGAGGTTTTTGGCAATCGCCACGAGCCACCTCAGGAGTTTAGCACTCGCTTGTCGTTGGGGCTTAATTCAGTACGAGCAGTTTATTTGCATCAAACGTACATGGAACTTGTCGATTATACATTGCAAGGCATTCTTGGTGCATTTTTGGTGCAGACAATGAATACTGCAAGCGATGCTATTTTAGCAAGTGGAAGCGAGCGTCATGCAGACATCGCCAAATTTTTCAAGGTTGAGATAAATATTGACCGGCCAATAATCATTGTGCCAGTTGATGAACAGACGTCAGCACAAGTTGAAATTGACCTAGGCAGAATCCATATCTGGTCTGTGTCTGACATCAACCCTTTAAATCACCGTCTTTTCCTAGCGGCGTCGGAAATGAACGTATCAGTTGGGGAGAATCAATTGCTTCGTAACACAGATATCGACTTATCTGTGTTCGTTCGCAACAATCCCATCCCTGATGAATCTGATATTCTCGTTGCTGGCTCACTCTGTAATTTTGATGTTGCTTTATCCCAATCTGTTTACCGGACATTGATGCTCATCATCGATTGCAACCTCATGGCTGCCGTGCCGGCTCATTCTACTGTCGTATCCAGCATTGATCGCGATTCAGCTGTGCTTTTTTCGTATGACGATGCTGAAAATCTGGGTTCTAGAATTGATGTTCAGTTTGCCATCGCTAAAGTCAGGGTTCATTTGCTTATCGGGGAAACTACCGCTTGGGAACGGGACGTTATATCGAGACTTGCACTTTTGACTGCACAGGAAATTTCGATCAGTTGCATGACGTGGCCACCGAACAAAATCGAGTGCGATGTCTCTTTCAAAACAATAACTTTGAACGACGAACGTGAATCTTCTCTCAATTCGCCATTTCGCACGTTAATTGGAGATTTTTCTGATCACGTATCTGAATTTTTACCCGCCAAGTCTGCGGCGTCAAATTTGTCCATTAGTTGGAAACGGCCAGAGGAGATCGGCCAACCAATTGCCACAACTATCACAGTTCAAAACCCATGTGGATATGCGATCCCTTCACTGATTTATGGTCTTGTTGAGTTTTTCCAAAATCCCTTTCCAGACACTGCTATCACTAATGCCAACGTTGCTCTCCCTATTCTAGGTTCGGAACCAGGCGATAAAAACGAACCCAACGTAGCAGAAGATCATCCTATGCAAGTTATTTGCATCAAAATAGATCAAAATCGAATGGTGTTTCTCGAAAACTTAGAAAATGCCAATACCCGCGCGCTTGCAACGTCGTGTAATGCCTATATAACTGCTTCGTTCTACGCCCAGAAGCTCACCGTATCGGTTGATGTCTCAGCACTTCAACTATTCTCATGTATTGGTGGGCAACCGATTGTTGCTCAAAACGTAGGGTCATCCATCGTTACTCCATTTGACGTGAGGTTTCGAATGTCGCGCTCCGCTGCAGTTGATATGCAAGTCAGTTCAGCTATTGATGTTAACGTCACTCCTGTCAAAATCCATCTTTCCGTCCCTAACGCTTCGATAATCCACTCAGTGGTGTTCTGTTTCATTTCTCAATATGCTCCGCTCTCTTCAACGGTAGATGGTTTAGACGTAAACGGCGCGCT
The DNA here is from genome assembly GCA_900404475.1 of Spongospora subterranea. Classification (NCBI taxonomy): domain Eukaryota; phylum Endomyxa; class Phytomyxea; order Plasmodiophorida; family Plasmodiophoridae; genus Spongospora; species Spongospora subterranea. The sequence continues at coordinate 13,751 of OUQQ01000251.1, read as the reverse complement.
GTCCGTTCAAAGCGATGTCGGGCTCAGTGAAGCAATTTGCTACTCCCTCAATTTGGACGACCTAATTGTTCTGGTATCGGATGAATCCAACGTAACACCCAATTACGTTGTGGATGCCCGTGCGTCAAACGTGGGTATTCGCGGTGATTATCAGTCAATACTAGGGGCGGTAACTAATAAGCTTACATCGCGTATTGCTATTGTTGTCAATCACTTGAACAAGCATCTTCCTGGGGAAAAATGGCGGGAAGTTGTCAAGCCCTGGCTACTTGATGTTGATCTCGCTTCCTGTGAGAATTCCCACCATCTCATTCTCTCGTCGGCACATCCTTTGGACTCTGCTATCTATCGATCATTTGTTCAAAACGTTAGTGAAATTAAGAATGCCTGGACACGATTTTTTGAGCAATTACCGGAAATGTTCAAGGGAACTCCCGACCAAGCCCGTGTTTCTTCTTCCGACCTGCAGCTGGATTTTCAAATTCCTGTAATTGGTGTTCATTTTTTCCAGTTATCTCAGCCAATAATCAGATTAACGGCTTGTAAAATCCATTTTCAATCGCGAATCTTACCAGACTCCATCTTGCATAAGGCCAGCCTTGGCAGCATCGTCGTAGAAGATTTGTTGCAGCAATGCGGAGACAACTTTTCGAAATTAATGCAGTCTTTTGGGCATTCTGAAGAGGTTTCAGATGAAGATTTGGTCAGTGTATCGTATAGTAATCTAGCCGGTGCGGAAGCCACCATCAGTGTGAGCTTCGCCGGTTTACTCGTTCAATGGAACCCAGATACCATAGCTACCCTGGCTCAAGTTGTCGTGGGAGACTTCGCTGCTTTATCCATTGCTGACCATGACGTTATGTTGGAGCCTGTAAAAGAAAGTGAAAGTTTATCAGCTTCAACCCGTAATGTCACAATCGTTGCGTCAATGAAATGTTTGCACGTTACTTTCAATAAGGAACGTAAGCGCATATCATTATTTCAGGTCCGTGTTGATGGTATTTGTGCCAAAGTCAGTATTCTTAACTTTGGAGCATCTTTGGAGACTTTCATTCGCATAAACGACATACGATGTCACGTTCCTCGCCGGAACAAAGATCCCCTCCCTATAATTCAGGTGTTGCATGGTGATTCTAACATGTCTACTGTGTCCGACGTACTCATGGTTACTTTCAAAGCCGATTCTTCCGGAAGTTTCATCACTGCCAAGGTCTTTCCTTTAGAATTCGTCTATTATCAACAGACCGTTCTTGAAATTATCGACTATCTCACAATGGGCGTCTTATGGGCTGTTCTCCAGAATATGGCTTCCAAAACTGCCGATGTTACGAATGAAATGATAGATAATGTCCGGCCACCTGGAGATGTTCCTCAAATTGATATCAACATTTCTAGCCCTACCATTATCATTCCTGTATTTCTTGGTTGCGAAGACTACCTTGAAGCCGATCTTGGAAACATTTCGCTTTATACCGTAATGCCTTCTCCAGCCGGTCAAATGCAGTTCCAAGTTGCTCTCAGCAACATGAAGCTGATTGCCCACTTTTCAACTTCGTCGTTTCAAGTTGGTGGTTTTGATCTAGCTATTTCTATTTCGTGTCCTCAGCCGTTTGAGGATAATTCATGTGTTACAATCATCAGCAATGCCCACGATTCTGAAGTTCAAATGACAAATAATATTTTTACGTTGTTAGTTGGAATCATGTCTCACAATCTGAATTCGACTGTAACAGTATTCGATATCGGGGAGAACGTAATACTGAACCATCACTCTCTGCCATCTCCTGTCCAGCAAACCGTGGCCTACAATATTGACACCGACGGGCCGCTTCGTCCACTGGTTTTTGAATTTCATATGGGCTGTTTAGTCATTTATTGTTCAGGGACTGATAGTAGACCTGTTTCATCTCCTCTGGCCGGTGCAGTTTTGGCCGCTCTTTCCGTTGATGGAGTGAGTTTTGTTTATTCACGCTCTGTTCAGCGGGCCACTATTCATGCCTCCCTGATGGCATTGAGAATCTCTGATTCTCGTTCCGGTGCCTCTAATTCGGCCTTTCGCAATCTTGTCTCTACTTCTAACGACAGTGACAATCCACAGAACCCGGATGTAGTCTTTGATCAAGAAGGCACAACGACACGTTTATCGGTTTTCCATCCATCTGTTTTTCTTTTACCTCATCTCGTCGTCGATTTGGTCGCAGTATTTACTTCCGACAATTCTCGTTATGTTGTATCACAGATGAGTCCAGCGCAAGGAATTGACTCTCAACCTGCATCTCCCTCAAGCCGCTATCGCTTTGAACTCAACGTATCTGATTCACGAATAGTGTTTCTTGAAAACAACGCTAGTGCAGAATCTCGGTTAATTGTCACGAAATCTAGTTTCAGTTTTTCAGTTGATGATGATATCATGACTGTCAATACTAATGATATTTCCACGCTAGTGGATATAGAGGCTCCTCCTGTGGGATCAGGAATTCGCGAAATCAAAGTGCTTGTTTCCGGGCTAGAATCATTTGTTGGTCGTAAACATCATTTGGATACTGAGTCAAAATATCGCTTGCCCCTATTGCTCCCTATGACCATGAGCGTAAATCTTCGAGATATATTCTCAGGGAATCAGATGAAGTCGCGCGAACTTCGAATGCAACTTGAACCATTATCATCGATCATTGCCTATGAAGATTTTCAGATTGCATCAAACATATATGCATCGGTAATGAATGCGGTTTCTCATACACCAACTCCATCAAATCTTCCGTTGGATTTTCAGAACGCAGATTTTGCTTCGGATGATAATTCGTTGCTATTGCCCATTGAGCCCAATGTAGCTCAGGAGTCTATCTCAAAACGATCTTCAATATCGTATTCCGCATTAATTTCATTTGATGATGTCAAGATCACTGGTATCAACGATTGCCAAGGCCGTTTTATGCCGTTACTTATCCTGTCGTTGTCACCTTTCCGACTTCTTGGACATGGCAGTCAATCTCACGTGCGGGTTAATGCGCCGTTTACATTCAGCGTGCAGGCGTTTAACCCTAAAATCACAGCGTGGGAACCACTTTTGGAATCATGGTTGGGTTTATTGTCTCTTTTGTCGTTTATTCTTGATTCTAAATTCAAACTATAGTTTGGTTGAATTAAATGTGGAGCACGCGTTTGTTGGGGCTCAAAATAATATTTTGATGCGGCGGTCGTCACAAAGCCAAGACCAGCCGATTGTTAGTTGTGTCTCTGTAGAAATCATGGGAGCACCTGCTTCTGATGCGGGCACATCTGTTGAGGAAAATATCAACGTTAACATTAGCTCGGTTTTTTTAGAAACACTTCGTGGCACTATCAATTTCTGGAGTCAGCATGAACAGCAACGCGGTGCGGGAACTGCGGCTGAAGAGTCCACTTTCTCCCCGTATTTTGTCCGAAACGAAACTGGAGATCCGGTCATCTTCTGGGTCGATGCCGATTCTACTGTTCGAGATTCCGTTCCTGATGGCGTTGAGGTTGCAGTGAAAATCGCACCTGCCGATTTGCTGCTGTCATCAACTCAAAATGCAACTTCCTTCTCCCTGAATGTTCAAGTATACGGTCCTTGGCAGCCGGTATTCCAGGTAAAGTTTGATCGAGTTGGGATTCAGAGGTATCTTCTTTCTCCGACCAGGCGATCAGTTGTGAAAGGAAGCTTGTCTTTGTACCCCGATGTTTTCCTCGTCGCTGAGTGCAGGCTAAGAAACGGGTTAAAGACATTAACTCTACGCTCTTCTATTGTGGTTTCTAATCATCTCAATGTACCAGTCGAGATGTTCTCATGCGCTGACGATGTTTTATCTTCTACCGATGCCGAGACCATAGGTCATCCAAATAGGTTCGGTGCGATTTCTGCTGGAGAGTCGCGATGCGTGCCATTGAGGTTGCTTCATCTGAATCATATTTTCTTGCGTCCCAATTTGGAGGATGTCTCATGGAGCAGTCGTCCATTTTCTCTCAGACCTTCATCCACAAGCGGACCAGAACTGTTTTTTCAATTACGGTGTGCGAGAGCTAGTGCCATTACTGCCTCTGCGTTTTGGATTCATGTTGGAACATCATCTGAAAATGGAAAACATCAGCTGCGTGGATTGCTGATCTCTCTTGTTCATCCTTTCGCTTTTAGAAATATGCTCTGCCGCGAGGTCGCTTACATTGTCAAATATCGCGATGGAACAGTTATTGCTGGAGGATCTGTTTCTACTGGAGAAACTGTCTTTTTTTCCGACTTTGAAGATGTTCGCGATCCATTTATATCTCTAACTGTAGACCGTTTTCAGACCTTACCATGGCTGCGTATTTGCCCGGGAAATGATGTTAACAGTCCTCCTCTCCACTTAATGGATAGTGAGGATGCTGCATCGTTTCGGTCGCAATGCATTACTGAGAATCATGTAATCTTAAATGACATAAAAGACATTCCGATGCGCTTAAAGATCCAATTCCTTAGCGGTCCGGCTGCGTTTTTCCGCTCTGGAGATCGTGCAAGAACTGTACTGACCGCGAGCGCGTCATACTTCTTTGTAGACCGAACTGATTTACAACTTGAACTGGGGTGGATCAGTAATGACCAAGGACCTTATCCGATTCCCGCTCAGCTTGATAACTCTCGAGATAGCCAAAGATCGTCCCGCCACGCCTCTATTAGTTCGTGTTCTTCCGATTCTATCGCACCAATTCCACGGAAAGTGTCAATGTTTGGGCTGATACCCAATCGTCATTGTGATCTCGTTGTGCGAGTCGGCGATTGTCCATGGAGTTCTTCGTTCAATATTTCATCTGCTGCAGAAGATGGCATGTTTTCACTGGTTTATCAACCACCGTCATCAACGTTTACCTGCGAAGTCGATATCGGCGTGCAATTTGATCTATCTCCAGGACGATTTCAGGGGACCAAGTTAGTCCAGTTTGTTCCTCGCTCAGTCCTTGTAAATAACCTGGATACTGATTTATATATATCCCAAACTGAGATTGCAAATTCTCTCATCCATCTTCGTTCTCATTCGACTTGCCCTGTATATTGGCTTAGAAGTAACCCCAAACGGTTTCTTCGTGCGTCATTTGATCAAGTGTTTTGGTCCGGATTTTTCCGCATCAGCGAGGTTTCTCAGGTATGTATCAAAGTTCCTGTCGCGTCGGTATCTGGTTCCTCTGCGCCAGCCTCTGAGGTTGAATCGAAATCAGTTTTGTTGGATTTGCATATTCAATCTGCTCGCTCAAGCATTCATTCATTCTTCTCCGTTCGCCTATCTCCAGATCCTCCATATAAGATTCACAACTTGACAGGATTTCCAATAGTATTTCGCCAGCAGCTGGAGGAGCCGTTTCCGGTTGGGCCGCTAATATCTGTTGAAAACGACTGTTCTACTTCTTTCGCCTGGGAGTGTTTGGTCGCCCCTCATCCATTGCAAATTGAAGTTAGATGCAAATCATGGTCAGGCAACGTTGCTTTAGATGATCTAAGCCTCAAAGTTGACGTCGGTCCTCCCGACCGCCGAATTCGTCTTCGCATGGTAAGCCGTGGCCAGACAAAGGTTCTCGTATTGCAATCGCTGTCTGATACACGCAAACAACACGTAGCGTCCGGGCAATCATCCGGGCTGAGATCCAGGTTTATTGACCTCGAGCTCACGGTGATAGTTCGCCGTATTTGTTTCAGTTTTATTGATGACCAACCGATTGAATTCGGTTTGTTAACTCTAGGCGGTATTGAGGTTTGTGTCCAAAACCGTGATAATACTTCTGATATCGCAATGCAAGTCATTTCAGCGCAGTTTGATAATATGATGTGGGATACTGGTTGCGGTGCTCTCTATCGTTTTCCTGTTGTTTTATCTCCATCTGGAATGCGTCCGAGGGAGACTTCTGGAAGGCAATCATTGCAGTCTTCCCACCTACTTGTTCGAACTTGTATTTTGTTGGATCATTTTGGAATTCGGTTTTTCAAATACTTCGGAGTGCTGATTCAAGAGACCAGAGTCGAAATTGACGAGCAGATTTATAGGAAACTTACCGACTTTGTACTGGGAATCGTTGATTCGCCAACGTGGGATAATAATGCTAATTCACAAAAACAAAATGATAATCTACGCGCCGTACTTCTTCGTCAGGACCAAGTCGATGCGTCACTGGCAGTCAGCGATCTGCAACGCAACGCCGGGTCGCTGATGTTCTTCGAGACACTGGAACTGGCACCGATTCATGTTTTATTCAGTTTTGCTAAACAATCAAGCGGTGTAGAGTCTAATGCTGTATCAAGGTCAATCGGAGTCGCATTCAAAAACGTTGATTCAGCACCCATTCATCTCGAAGGAAAACTCATGAAGAATGTGTTCGTCACGTTTGACGTTCTCACTTCACATTTAGCAGCACATTATCATTCTAGCGTTATGGATAGAATTTATATGATTTTGGGGAGCGTATCTGTTCTTGGAAACCCCTTAGGTCTGTTGAATAACCTCGGTTCGGGGTTATCCGATTTCTTCAACGACCCTGTCGATGGTCTGGTTGAAGGCAATATTTTAGGGTTTGGACAAGGCCTGAAGAAGGGTTCAAAATCGCTTTTCAATCAATCGATATATGGAGTTGGAAATTCTCTCGCTGGCATATCGGGAAATCTCGGTAGTGGAGTCGCCGCTTTGGGAACAAATCGCGAATATAGGGAGAGGCGAGCCATGGCTAGGGCAAGGGAGTCACCCGACGACGTTTTGGAAGGTCTTGTTTATGGAACCAGAAACTTAGCATCAGGGCTAGCAGATGGGATTGCGGGCATTGTCTTGGACCCCCTCAAAGGAGCGGCTAACAATGGCGTATCTGGGTTTTTCAAAGGCGTAGCTTTTGGTGCCGTTGGGTTGTTTGCTAAGCCTTTGACCGGTGCACTCGATGCTGTATCGTCAGTCTCTCAAGGCGTAAAAAACACCAGCAATGTTTCGAGCAAGAGAACCAATCAAGTTCGACTACCACGAATGTTGTATGGGTATGACCGGGCAATTCGTGATTACAATGCTAAGCACGCTGTCGTTTACAACATGATGAGGACCATGAAAGAAGGGCGGTTTGCCAACTACGCTTATCTAGATCACTTTACGATTGACCAACGGCAATATTTACTGTTGGACAGATGCATTCTGGTTGTGGACACGAACAATCATTGTCGACAAATTGAGGATATATCTTGGCAAGACTTGAACATCGACTTCCAAGATTGCACCATCATTTTGAAGTCTCGGTTACAAACCTACACATTACCGAAATTGCCAAATCCAGAAACTACAGAAAAAGTGTTTAGGATACTAACCAATGCTCAATCTCAAGCAATGCGACATAGAGGGTGTTAACCCAAATCAGTTCCGTATTAATACATTTTTTGCAAAGTCAATTCATATATTCACTATGTCGCATCCTTCGAGCCTTCGGTAACCTTCAATAACTCAGTAATCGACGATATCAACATTTCCGGGTCATGGCTGTCATCGTTATTGCACCTTTCAACCTCATCCTGGACCTTCCTCAAAACATTGGGCGTCTCGTCACTAAGATTATCACCACGTTCATGGAATTCCGCCAACAATTTGACGATCTGTTCGCGGCAATCTGTATCCTTAATTTGTTCCAGACTTGCAAGAAGCAATTCTGGAAAATCTACAATATTTTTATCCTTAGAGTTGATAACACCCCTCGCTATTCGGTTGATACCTTTGCCAAGAAGATGTGGCATTTTGAACTCAATAAACTGCATCAAATTGATGGCTCGCCGCGTGACACGAAGATTGGAAAAATCCACGAGACAATGAATCAACGACGACATGGCGTCGGGATTTGAAGTGAAGTTTGAAAAGGCGATGGATGACACACGCAACAATCCGGAAATTATCCAGAGCGATTTGGAACGGACAACTTCGGATGCAGGTTGTTGAAACAATTGCAGAAGCTGTGAGAAGCGGTCGGGATTCTGCATGACAGCATCGCTAAAATAATCGTTATTGGCGACGCAGACTCCCAGGATATTGAACGCGGCCAATCGAATTTCTTCATTGTCGGATAAAATGTATTCAAATAAGAGCTCAAGACCACCGATCTGCGTCATATCTGATTGTAAAAAAGTCAGAAATCAAAATGCAACAGTAGATGCTCATACCATTAGCGTTATGCGTCAAATCGCAGAGGAATTCTAACTGGCTCAACGCTTCTATGCGTTCCTCATGAGTTGAATTAGGATCCTTCAGTTTGGCAACCTCTTGTTTCATACGACTGCCATCGGTTTTTTCCCCAAGCAGAGCGTCGATCCATTTCTTATCCTAATCAGATCGTCAACTGATGTTGCTCATTCAAACACAATTCGCAATACAATCTGTTCCGGTTTGCGAAATACCGTGCCAACCGGGGCCGGATGCTCCAACGCAGCTTTAGTCGCCCAATCCAGCAACGACGTATTGGGGTCTCGAGCATTTGACATCTTTCTGGATAATCTCCCGAGACGATATATATTTGTGGAACAAATTTCCAGTTCGGCAAAATCTGGTCTCCGGTAAACTGCGCAGTGACTGGAACTTTTGCCGGAACTTTCCAAGCTGCAGCAAAATGACGGCCGTGTACTGTATTTTGATGTGCAGTACACAGAATAATTATGTACGGCTGGGAGAAGCTAATTTGATCGGCAATTTTGATTGGATTTTGTTCTGTTTAGGCAAGGTGTCAGTCATGTGGAGAGTTGGCTGATTTCACAGCCCAGTGGTTGGATTTTTTTTCAATAATGCAGAATGATTGACAAAGGCGGGGTTTCATCTATGATTGAATTCACCGTCAGATTCGGTCATACCATCGTTGGCGCCAACTGCATTAGTCTGAGAATTTTCCTGAAAAATCAAGGTGGTCGGGAATGTTTGGCCATTCATTTGCCCTTGAAAACAAATCCAAAACATCCTCAAAATTCATCCGCTAGTATCGAATCCCTAGATTGCGACATCACCCGCATTGTCGCCAGCTTCGACTGCCATCGTGTTGTCGTTAATGTCGTCCATACAGATTTTGAACCTTTTCCGGCGGCCCAATCCAAACTGGTTTAGCAAAGTGATTTTGGTCCAGATCGAGCTTGAAATTCATATAAGTGTCTTTACTTAATACCAATGCTGTGTTGCCATCAATGAGGCTTATCCGCTTCTTGGAGATATAACTTCATTGATGACAACACAATTTGCTGAAGGCATTTTTTTTTATTCCGGATCCGCTTGAATAACGCCTGGGCAGAATCGTTCATTGGCTGGCAACGTTAGTGCATCGGCGTTCGCATCGATTGACAAAGTGAGGGGAAGGGCGTCCTATGTTATCAAGCTTGGCTGTGATAGGTAGGTGATGCTGTAATTCACCGTCCTGTAAAATAGCTATCACTCCCGATAGCTATGCGATTGATGCCAGAGATTGCAATACCAATACTTAAATGTGGCCTTTATGTAGTAAAAACTACTGCACCAGGGCGCCGAGTCTTTCAAAAACAGCTGTTTTTTTACAAAAAACAACGCCGGTGCTTGCAATATATTTTCACATCAATAAAACATGGTAGGTCACAAATAACCTCTATCGGTCGTGACTCGCTCGTCCTAAGGAAGGTTCAATTCCAGAACTTCGACACCACAGCTGAAATCGAACTGATTTTTCGTGGGTGTGACTTGAAAGTGCCAATAGGAGCAACGTACANATGCCAGAGATTGCAATACCAATACTTAAATGTGGCCTTTATGTAGTAAAAACTACTGCACCAGGGCGCCGAGTCTTTCAAAAACAGCTGTTTTTTTACAAAAAACAACGCCGGTGCTTGCAATATATTTTCACATCAATAAAACATGGTAGGTCACATGATTAGGGGTTTTCAAATAACCTCTATCGGTCGTGACTCGTGACTCGCTCGTCCTGAGGAAGGAACAATTCCAGAACTTCGACACCACAGCTGAAATCGAACTGATTTTTCGTGGGTGTGACTTGAAAGTGCCAATAGGAGCAACGTGCAGAATCAGAAACAGTCTGCCTGTCAACACAAAAAAATTGTTTCGCAACGGTGATTGCGTAAAGCAAATCAGACTTCTTGGCCGCGATTCTGAGTTAGCTAAATGCGGGACATACCGATTCCCAACCTTCAGCAGTGACTGTTCAATTATCATGGGCAAATGCAAGGACAATGTCGATCTGCAGAAGCGTAATTGGTTCAAGTTCATACTGCAAACACGGCCGCAAAAAGCACAAAAAAACGAGGAACTTGCCCGGTAGCCCATGTTTCGAATGCGAAGGTCTACAGTATACAAACTGCTCCTGAGCTGCAAGAAATGGGTTAATACCGGCGCAGCAGATTTGATTGCTGGCGAAGGATGGAGAGTTTGGTCAGACCTTTTTCGATATCTAACCTCATCCTAGGAGATCCGCCAAAGTCGCATCATAAAAATCATTGGCGAAACATGATGAACTATAATCACTTCTACCAATCATACACCTGTGCTTATGTTCTACAATTTGGATGTATTCAAGATCTACCATTGTTTTAATACATTGCCGCAATGTTGAAGACGCTGTACTAATCACCTTTCACATCTCAGAGATGAAAGAGTCCCACCCTCTGCGAAAGTGTGCCACAGAGCCCAGAGCTCAACAAACCAAGTGGTAGTCAAGCGTAAGGCCGACACAATAGACACCACCACCATGACCCGCTACAGCAGAGACGAGGTTAAATGATCGAGCCGATAGCAACAGCCAACCAGAGCAACGTTGAAGGTCGACAAGATCGGCGGAGTTCACCCAATCAGGATTAAGGAAAGATGAGGATACCACGAAGTACAACACTGGCCTGAACAAAATCCCAGAATTTGATGCCATTGATTGGGACCCTTTAAGCGGATGCGGAAGGTTGAAACCCAATTTACCCGCATGGGCATCAATTCCTACCTACATCACGAGCCAAACGCAGAGCCAGCGACCGGACGAAACGATAGCGAAGATGCAATATAAGCAGGTCAGCCATTGTGCGACATCAGCACAACTATTGAGGACACTGTAAACTACATTTGACGAAACGAAAGAGGCGAAGTCAGGGGCGTAGCATTCGAGCAAGACGATGAAGGCCTACTTGGACCGACTTGTGACAATATATCGCATAACTCTCTGGAAATGAAGGTCGACGACCTGGTAGGTTTTGGGTATCTTTGGGTATGGGTACCCGCGGTGGAGATGAACAACTACCTGATGTCGAAGTCATTAGGGTCGTTCTGCTTCGGTCAAGGCTGCGACACGATCAAGCAGAGCTCAGTACAGAACAAAGCTTGTCTACGAATGTGCCTGGATAGCCAATCAAGCGATTTCCCATAGGATGGGGATCGAAATGGTGCCACGGCAGCGAGAGAAGGTTTTTTAATCGTTGGAGAACAGTGATTGATGCAATTTTTGATAAGTCGCGCTACCTTTGGTAGTGGTTTCGTCGCAGCTGAAATACTGGAAGATGGTCGAAAAACCGATGGGAAATCGCTTGATTGGCTATCCAAGCACATTCGTAAACAATGGTCCTTAAGCAATAATAAACGGAGTTGTTACTTTCTCCATCTGTTGGTTTCTTCACCTTCGAGCTGAGACTGAGACTACCCAGGAAAACCGCGAAAGAATTTTGATGCGATGTTCCATTGTTTGTTGACCAATTTTCGAACAAATCTGCTGCGCGCGAACGTTGTTTCAAATTTGCAGAAGTTAACATCGGTATGGAGCAGATTCAGCCTTTTTCGATACACTTTTAATTGATTCTTTCAGATCAATCATGTTGATCATCAAAGAAGGCCGATCAATTTGAGGGGATGATGAGAATGGAGTCGCTTATGCACGTCAGCAATTATGAGATGAATTAACGAGCAGAGAATTTTTGAAATTTAACCGGCTTGATAGGCTCCTCAACCTGCTCGATAGGCTCCCTCCAAAATGTTGAGAGTAAAGGCGAATAATGGCTTGCAGCTCTGGAGTCACTCGTTGTTGTTCATGCCTACTCCATTAACGTCGAGAGACAGTCCGCATCTGATCTTTGCTTTCCCATTGTTGGTTCACGTCTCGAACGAGGTCGGCAGCAATTTGCAGGAACTCCAGGATTTTTCATTTTCCAATGCACAAGAATCACTGGGTGGTGACCTGAAACGCAGTGACGAAACATCTCACCGTTATGTGGGCGGTTGATTCATATTTATCGATATGTTTCGAACGTTGAAATTGATTTGATCTGGCTAGGGCTGGCCAACGTCTAAGGTACGTCCGTTCTCAACGATCACGAAAGCAGCCATATTCGAATGACGGCAGACCCCAGACACGTCGAAGATGCTACTTGGCAAAAGGAACCGCCAGGCGTCATTGATCGACCACGCGGCATCAAAAACCAGATTCCCAGTTTCCGAAACGTTGTAGTTGTGGAGATATTGCTCAGCATAAGATGCCAATTAACGTACGTCACCAGGCAACGTTAAAAGCTGAGTCTATTTTCCAGTCTCCAAGCGAAAAGAGAGAGCGTATGTAGTGTAGAATTTTTCGCCCAAGGAAACCAACAATAAGGTCACATGAAACGGCCAGCCATTTGGAAGCCAGCACCGCAGTTTCCTTGGGCGAAAAATTCTTTCTCTGTTCGCTTGGAGACTGGAAAATATAAGCTCAGCTTTTACGTTACTTGGTGACTCACGTTACGTTGGCATCTTACGCGGAATCCTGTTGACCAATGGCGCCTGGCGGTTCTTTTTGCCAAGTAGCGCCTTCGATGTGTCTGGGGTCTGCCGTCATTCGAATATGGCTGCTTTCGTTGAGAACGGACATACCTTAGACGTTGGCCAGCCCTAGCCAGCCCAAAATCAATTTCGATGTTCGAAACATGTCGATAAATATGAATCAATCGCCCACATAACGGTGAAATGTTTCGTCAATGCGTTTCAGGTCACCACCCAGTGTGCATTGGAAATGAAAAATCCTGGAGAGAGTTTTTTCCTGCAACTCGCTCCCGACGCCGTGCGAGACGTAAACCAACAACGAAATCAGAATGGAGTGACTTACGCACGTAAAGCAAGATCAGATGCGGACTGTCTTTCGACGTTAATGGAGTACGGCACGAACAACAATTGACTCCAGAGCTGCAAACCATAAGGCGAATTTTTGAACAGATGTGTTTTTCAAGAGTTTTGAATACAAACCTCAACGAATTTCCAGATGGTTTCCCTTTCAATGAGATCAGAGCAAGTTTTGCAAATTGGCTTTTTGAGTTTCAACACAATATCAGAAAGAATTCAACAGACATCATTAAGGTCACAACATCAACAAGACGCAGCATCAATGTGGCTTGTGATTCTGCGACATACGTTGATTCATGCAGTCAGGACGACGCGGTCCATCCGGAGATTTTACCTTCAACCTCGGATGGCAGACAATGAAGCAACCAATTGTGGTATTTTGACCAACCAATTGTGGTATTTTGACCACTTAAAAAAGCACTCCAATATTAGAGTCCCACAATCCACATCTATGTACCTATCCGTTGTTTTATGAGACGAGTCACTCCGACACCCAGTGCATGGACTGACACCCAATGATTCTTGCAATCCATATGTACAGGTACACCTGTTCAGTATACTGTAGGCGTGATTATTGAGATCTGCCAACACGTTGAGCTCGTGTGGCGCAATGGCAGCGTGTCTCCCTCCTAAGGAGAAGGCTGCGTGTTCAAGTCA
>OUQQ01000496.1:0-15736 GCA_900404475.1 Spongospora subterranea | reverse complement strand
CTAAAATCGGCAAATTTTGTGTTTAAATTGATTAAAAAACCGAGTATATCTGTGATCCGGGGTGGAATATTCTGTGTTCTACGGTATATAGAGTCGAACGCCACAAAGGCCTGAAGAGGACCTGGGTTGCACCCCTGAGTGCTGACAACGGTCACCTGACCTGGCTGCATGACAATGCCACTTAGGGTGCACTTGAGTGCGGGCCTGCACCCACACTGCCCCGTGGCTTATTTCAACCGCGCGAGATGCTTGGGCACTCGCACAATAGGGTACAGTACACTATAGGCCGCACACTGCCAGAGTGTAGGCCGCACTTAGGACGTGCCGTGACTGCACTTGTGAACCGTCCACAGTATAGCGAACGTGTGGTGCCAAATTGGATCTCACCCCATTTTCCAGAAATATCCAAATTCTATTCATCTGATGCAATGGAGTACATATGGGGGATTGATCGCTGGAATCGATTACTCTGGACGAACCATTTCTATTCGACATTGACATCATATAATTACGTGTCATCGTTGTAAAAATTTAAAACCCTTTTTCAACTACGATTTTTCAGGATCAATTCCGGCTGCTGTATCTACACCTTCAATCATTGAAAGATGGTAGAAGTATGCCGGGGTCGTATGGATGGTTCTTGAGATGTTGGTGGAAAAGTTGGAGTTTTTGATTTGATGAGCAGTGATTATTCCTCTGGCTCCATTTCGTTCCGTGTCTTGATAGAATGGAAGATATAGGTAGGAGATTCAGAATATCGTGGGTCGATGTGTTTGAGATGGAATCTCAAGATATGACACAAACTTAGTTATCCATCAAATAAATCCTCATTCCCTTTTCTCTGCCCGTTAGTTATAATATATGGATAGAGATCAGGCTCTAGACTAAGATTATTGATAGATGTCACTGCTCCCTGTTTGGTTTTGAGTAATCCAAATGTTTGTAATGTGTGTTCGATGACCAACTTTACTGTTGGTGGGATAAGTGGCAACAGCAATGCGGGTTCGCTTATTCGTCCATGTCGTACTGTAGCACAGGAATATTGATTGAATGTTCTGTTAATTGTCGATTCACATTCTGCAACAGTTGAACATTGGTGAATGGTGAAGCTCCAAAGCCAATTAGATATGAACAATTGCATATTCCTTGGTATTATTCGAGTGTCTCTGTTGTTGTAGTAGAAGGAAGACGTTGATATTCTATCGTAGGACGATCAGTTATCAATTAGTCATGTCCATAGTTGCCCATCCTCTCACGTCGAAATAGTATTTGGGCCCAACCGGAGCAGTTATCATGTTTATATGGAATATGTCGATGATAAATTGTTTGCTGGATTGGGTCATATGATGTCATCGGATGATCTCATCAAGATCACTGCCGGTACTCTCCTCAAAGTTCTCGAATCTACCATAGTCGATGGTGCCAGGGCGACGAGACTTTCGTGATTTAGGGATGGTCTTAACGGCAGACGTCTTATCGAGATGAATAATCAGATCGAACTGTTTTCCGATATTGCAGAACGAGTAATGAGATTGGCGTTCCGTCTTCTTGACGTACTGGACTCCAACGAACCGCTCCAACCGCTTGACATCCAATACATGTATGGCGTCTTTTTGAGCATCTGTAAGCCCATCTGCGGCGTTGGTACGCGTGATGAGAGCAAAATTTGGTTCAGGTAGTGCAGCCGATACGCGATGCAATAGATGACTAGTACTATCTGGAAGTGATTCAGTCAAATCCATAATCAGATCACGGCCGTTCCATTGTCGAGCTGCACGAACGGTTCCGGAATGAGTCGAAAACCCGATGATGAACGCGACGTCTTCGGCGCCCTTTGCTCTAACGAGCCGGCCAACGTTCCACTGGCGCCGTTCGTGTTGTTCAGTGTAGGCTGCATCACCAACATGACTATTATGTGCCCAGACAATGGAACGAGGTTGCCGATCAGTGATCCCCATTTGGGTGAACACTTCCTGCTGGCGTTGAATCGAGTGCTCAATCATTTTGACCATGGCGTTATCCCGAATATTCCATGTAATATTTCCGCCCATGTAGCTCTTCCTGTAGTATTCCTCGGCAGCGGCGACAATACGAGCATTCTGAGCGAAACAGGTGTTGATTGAATATACGAACAACCGTTTGGTGATTGGCTAGAAAGTACCTCAATGGCGTTGAAGAACTCATCCCCGTTCCCTTCAGCCTGTGAATACTCCATTCTCATATTGTTTAGCGACGCTAATATCGCTGAGACTTGTGGCGCCTGGCTCGATATCTTCCCTTGATAGAAGGCGCGACAGTAATCAGCCGCTTCGGGGCGAAAGGTGCCCAGAGTCCCATACTGTTCGCGAGCGACATCGGCCAATTTACTATCGACCAGGTCCAGATAGTTCACCACTTGCTCGGCCGACTCAAACATGCTATAGATATCTAGACCAATCACATTAACAGGAGGTCGCTCGTCCCGCCGACAGTGCTCATTGAACGCTTTGATCCATAATATCAGGTCCTTGAACACACGATTATGCCACATCCAGATGGGGAATCTTGCCTTCAGTTTCTCCATCGCCGACTCAACTGTTTCATGGGGATCCGCGTGATGACTCTTCCCCTTTACCTTTTGAACAGAATGAGTTCCACGCACGAATCTGTTCACCTCGTAGAAGGCAGGGAAATCGGCTAAATCGAGATGTTGGTCATGTGAAACCCCAATCACGAAACAGGTCGTTGCTGCTGATTACCTTCACCAAGAACTGCTGAAAATCCCTCGTGTTCTATCAACGCCTTGCTCATTTCCGCACGGATCTGATAGAATTCTTCGGTCCCATGAGTTTGTTCCCCCATCAAAACGATCCTTGCGCCGCCGATCGCTTTCCTCAAGAACTCATAGTTGTTCCTGCGAAACTCACTGAAAGGAATGGCGCCGCGAACGACCTGATCCACTTCGGATACAGGATCTAGAATGTGAGCGAGAACACTCATCGCACGATGTAAGAGCGGTCGAGGCGTCACAATCCGAAATGACCGACAGGTCAAAAACATAGTCTGTGGAGAATGCGTGCGGCCCGATCATGAGGAATTAAATGAGCGGCGAGCGTTATTTGCAAGATTCGGGTCAGTTATGTCCAGCCGGTTTCAAAAAGTTCGCTTGCATTCACAGCCACGAGTTTCATCAACGAACCGTGAACGTGTTGGTGTGGCTTTGGAAAACGGTCAAGACCTTAATGGTAATGACCTTATTTTTAGTTTGTTGATTGATATGCTCTCTGTTCAGATTCCGTGTCGTAAATCAATGGAAGCTGTGGTCTATAAACAGGAACAGTTCTGTTGGTTGATGTAGATGATACCCTTTGCCGGCGATTATTGGGCTGGCGGTCGATACAGAATGCCCCTTCGGGACTGCAAAACAGGGCTTTCATTTCGGATAACGCTGCCTCCAGCATTGTCGCAGCGTTTTCTGACGATTCGGCTGTCTTCCCTTTAGGTGGTTTCACCTCAATATCAGGTGCCAAGAAAAATCTTGAGCTGCGTAATCCCCTTGGCTGCAAGGTTTTAGGATTGCTGAGGCGATGGATAATAGGCGCCTTTGTCTCTCTCTCGATCGTCACTTGCCGATCATCTTCGCGTATTGCAGACGTGATACTTGTGTTACGGCTGGCATCATCGAGCCTTGCTTCAGTCTGGTCGCTGTCGTTCTTGATCGGCCAACGCTCAGACTGTCCAAATCGTGCAACTGGCAATCCATCTGATGTCCATAACAAGATATCGCCGGAATCGGAACCGACCGCGAACACCTGATTCACCATGGAATATCACGCATGACCCATTAATGACGATGATGATGAATATCGGGTGATATAATACCTGAACATCCGGGCAATAGAGAACGGCGGTGACAGATTCGGCAGTTCCCACGACGGTAAACTCCCTGATCATCAGCATATGTGTTGTGAGATTACGGGGAGTGATCGCCTGTATATCCCATATCTTCCCAATCCCGCTACTATCGCAAACCAATAACCGACACGATCGATCATCGGACTCCATACCCACGATCGCCTCGCTCATAACCTGACACAATTCGCTCAAACGGGAACAGCAAGTTGATATCTCTGGAAACCTTGAACTGTGATGCTAAGATATTCCATGTACGAGTTTCGATGATATGTAATGATCCGTCATCAGTTCCGATAAACCCAAACGCGACACCATTAACCGTCACGAACTTGATTTTAGTCGCCCCAGGAACCTATGGATATTGACTGGTCAACCCTGAAGGGGAATCAGAGTGCAGTGCAATTCCCCAACCTTATCGGTATTGGTGGGCAAGCGGACCCGCTTCTTGATAATGGCACTTCCCGCATAGCAGATGATGATCTCGCCGTCTCGCGAGCCCGACACGAACAGGTCGTCGATATAGGTCAGGCACAACGCATCCGCGGCGTGATCATCGCGAGAGAATACGGTGGTATTGGTTTGTGCACCGGGATCGGCCCATCTAATTATCGCCAAGTACAGATTAGGCCTATGAACGGGGTTAGGGGCTCTTGATTCATCTACCTGACAATTCCCTCTCCGGCCACGATCCCAACAGTTGAGAATAGCGCCTTTGGCAGATATACGATCGTGGATATTTCGCGTTTTCGTTTACTGTACTCGTGCATCATGGCGCCATTGTTGAAGTTCCAGATCTTGACGGTCCCATTCTGAGCCGCCGTTAGCAGGCGTTTGCCACGATGATCTAGACAGGCAGCTGTAATTGGTGCATTGTGTGTGGCGATGAAGTCGAAGGATCGCACCCCCGTGAAGATATCCCAGAGGCAGACGCGCTCGTCAACGCTAACGCTGATAACCTGCCGGAACACGGTCGAATACATGATGGCCACGACCAGGGAATGATGAGCTCGTGGATGTTGGCTGACGTTATGAACCGATTCTCCTTGGTCGGACACCACTTGCCACGTCTGTATTCCGGTTCCAGCGCTAACCAATTGTTCGGTGTAAGGATCGTAAATCATTGCTGAACAATATTGGTCGGCGACACGGCTCGTCAACTCGAATTTGTAGATTTCATACCTGAAATATCGTCATCGGATTGGGTCTTGTTATTTGTCGTCACCATCAGTGTCTGAATGCATTGCCACATTCTAATGTCGTACACGTTGATCTTCCGGTCCGTCGTGGCGGTGATCATCTGATTATGGCGTTCGTTCATAACCACGTCGACAACGCCCGAGTGGTGTCCTGGTCGTAACACGATCAACAACGCGATTTCTAAACAGCAATCGATCCTATGACCATGAATAGTTCCAGTTGATGTTGATATATAGGGATCCCACAACAGGATCTTGGCGTCATATCCCACCGACACCAGAAGACGGTTGGCCGGACACTGTGCCAGACCATATATTCCACGATCGTGACCCTTCATGCGCCTAACCACCTCCCATCGCTCGATATCGGTCATGACGATCTCGGCGTCCATACCGGCACTGGCCACACCAATATTTGGCATCAGCATGATCTTCAACAGAAAAGTCAGGCGATCGCTAGCAACTTGTTTAAGGGCGTTTCCCATCCAACCTTTCTGACACATTCTCGGTTATGCACATTAGCACTACGACAATATTTATACGTCGATGGCGTCCCCGATCCAGAGAAAACGGTGATCCCGCCGTGACTATCGCCAACGAAGATCATCTCGTCATCGTGGACCGTGACCACATCCAGACATGATGGTGGGCTGGGGAGATAGAACCCACCGTCCAGATGGAACTGCAGCTTGTGCCGACGATCGAACGACGACGAGAAGAAGGTGATGGACTTATCCGAGGACGCCACGACCAGTTGAGATGTCGATGGGTGATAGGCTATTGCTGATGGAACCGGGACTGTCTCGCGCGTATTGAACTTATTCCCAACCACCGTCGACGCTGTCATCGATTCGTAGACCATGTCGACGTTCTTCATTCGGCGACTTGATATGGCCCGTTCGCGGTAGGATTTCAGCCTAGCTTTGGTCTGGAACTGTTCCCGGTGTCGAATGGTCCGTTCACAGGCGGCAACATGAGCATTGTGAACATCGGCGGTCTGTTGGAACTGGGACAACACCACATAGCGAGCCTCTTTCAGAGGGACTTGACACTCCACCGACATGGTCTGGGAATCGAATATGTGAACCGTCCGATCATCGCTAAGGAATGGGAAGTGATTGAGGGAGGACGGGTCGCAACCGGTTGATGGGTTTTCCTGACCATAATGCGGCGTATTTCGATCCATGGTTGGTAGACGGCATAACAACCATTGATCGTATTGATGGCATCGTCTCGTGCGATTCGGCCGCCTGCTTCAGATAGGTTCGCCCTTCCTCGCATGCTCGATCCCAGTTGTGTGTTGCCTCCTTCAACAGGTAGGAGATGAACTGATCATGAATCGATTATCGGGACCCATCTGTAATATCACCCGAGTCCATACCTCATCCCACTCGATGGATCCATCAGCATTGGCGTCCTACCCATCCCGTTATTCATCATTACCAATCGCACCGCTTAAAGAACCTCATACCATTTTTTGAAATAAAGTTGAGAGACGACGCGGATCAGTTGATAAAACTGACGACAGTAGACGGACGAAATCGCCTTCCTCAATACCCTCTGTTGAACATTCACATTTCGGGCATTATCAACTCAGATATCGACTTGTAGATACCGTCCATTTTCAGCCAGACTCGTTCAAGCGCCTCTATAGAGTACGTAATGTCGAGCTGGGATTTGAATACAACGCCTTGTTTCTTCATACGAGCGGCAATCCGTTCACCGATCTCGGTAAAATTCATCGTGCTACAATCGTCTTCGCCAGATGGCTTCTGGACTGCACCATCTTCCTCAACTTTCCTCCGCATTCGTTGCCGTAATTCCCTGGAAGCTTTGAACTGTTTCCATTCCTGATGTAGTTCGGGTCTAGGCGTCATCATCATGTCGCCGCGTTCAGTTATCAGGTGAGTAATTGGCCGCGGATGCTATCACAGAATCGCGATTAACTTTGGCAACTTCAGTGGTGTCTCTATAGATGATGATCAATATTACCGAGTCCAGTAGTTTATCACGTTCTGTATGCCCATATTGAATGCGATCCATCAACAAAGGCGGAAGAGTCAACGAGCTTTTTGAAGGCATTCTAAAGTATCTGATGAACTTTGGCGACTATGAATCGATCAGCGTACCAGATTAAGACGGCACTCAACAAAAAGGGTAAAAAGACATTTATGTTGAATGCTCAATTAATAGATCAGGTACTAGATAGCTGTTGGTCAATGGAGTTCAGCATATCCTCAGACATTTTATCGACGTCGTATGCAGGCAACCAATCCCAGTCTTGACGAGCCATGGAATCATCAATGGTTCGAGGCCATGTATCTGCTATTGCTTGCCTATCGAGCAGACTGGATAATTGAAGGAGTAGCCGCGCAACGACGGAGTCACCTGAAATCAGGTCGATAGTCAACCTTGAATTCCGGGATGAATTTTCGAATGGATTCCGCCAACTGCTCCGGTGAAAAACTCATTCCAGTCATATTATACGTTGTACGCGTCAGCTTCGATATATCCGTTTCCAAAAGCTGTAGTGTTCCAGCAACACAATCTGGCATATAAAGCATCGGGACTAAAGAAGGGAATATTACGGGTTAGATGAAGATTACAGTTTGAGTTCGTTCGCAGTTTCAACACTAACGCTCGGTATCGGGCTTTAGAAAGCAAGTATACTCTCCTTTGGTTAAAGCAGCATAATAAATGTCCACCGCATCTATAGAATAAGAATTCACATTTTCGAAGATTACGGGTGGGTGATGCTGTTTTCGTACAATCGGTTGTTCCGCCACCGGGAGGAGATGGACTGATAATGCCTAGACAACAATTCACTTTAGCGACGGCGATTGCTAACTCTTTCCAACAAACCAGGATAACGGATCGATCGAAAATCAACGCCGTATCGACGATGGTAGTAATCGCCAAGCATCTCTGTGTAAACCTTAAGAGTCATGTGATCAGTACAAAATAAACCATAGGAAACCCCGTTGAACCTTAGTAATTCCATAAATAGTGTTTGGACGAGTTATGGTTTCGTCAGGGGTTTGATCGCGAGGAGTCGAGTCACCGAACGCAGCAATAGAGGAGGGTATGAAAACACGTAGACCGTTAATTCTGGCTTGCTCAAGTACGTTTTCAGTGCCCCGCGTGTTCAATTTTAATGCGAGTTGTGGGTTACGTTCGCCAACAGCAGATAATAACGAGGCCAAATGGACAATCGTATTGATACGCTGTTCAGCAATAATCCTTGCCATGTCGTCGGTACGAAGAACTACAATCAACATTAGAAGGCAATACAGTAGACAGATTACACAATAATCATTCATTCTTACCATCTATGTAGACGAAAGGCCCTTCTGTTGTGTTAGACGAGTGCGGGTTCATCTTGATGTCGCTAGCGATGACTTGATCGCGCCCAAATTGCTTTCGGAATTCATGAACGAGTTCGGACCCGACCTGGCCACATGCACCTGTCACCAAAATACGGGGGGTGTCAAACGAATTCGCCATCGGCATAGCATGCCCAGTTTGCATGTATCCGCCCCCGACGCCTTTAGACTTATGATCATTATCGGCAACTGTTAAACGTTTCGGAGCAAAGCGACGAATAAACGGTTGCACCGTCGATAAATGCCTGACGGTTCTCATCGAACGAGCAGGAGAGAGAGTCCAAAATAGGTCTCGGGTCCGCGCCCTTCCGGCACTAGGTTTTTGATGAAAGCCCGCCTGCAATGAGATTAGATCAATTACTACCCTAAATTCGTCTCTTGACTAAATAATGTGATTCTATAACTATCATGATACCGCTATTCGGTGTAGTGGATTAACGTTAAGTGGGGGTCCAACGGCATGATCATGTCACACGTGAGGTTATGATACAGTCGGCGACTTGTACATCTGTTTCATGTACGGTTGATGCGGGTTGCGACCGACCGTCCCTAATGGTGGCAGTGGCATTGGATATTCGGATGATGACGATTTTGGATCACGGGATTAAGAGGCCCCGACATTCTGATGATCCTTTCTTCGATCTAGGAAATGCATCACGAGCTGTGTACCTGGGGTCATGGTTCAATGGTCTGGCTGTATCAGAGGGGTTGAAACAGGTTAGTTGATTCATAAATACAACTGTCAATATGGTAATCGGCTCTGTTTTTGGTTGCAAAGGTTGAAAATATTGTGAACTCAACGCATCCATATCTCTGCGGTCGACGCACCTGCGGTCAATCATTCTCGACGTTGTCGTGTTTGAAGGAACATATAGTCAATGAGCATATTCATATCTGTAGTGTCTGTAAGATTGTTTTGCAATCCAGACATTGGTTAGACTGCCATTTTCAAGAGCGACATGATGCTTATTTCGCTGTTTTAGCAAATCAGCAACGCATGGTAACCTCCTTTGTTTTTCAAGTCTTAGAAATTCAATGTTCATGTCAAGTATAACTGCCTCGACCAAACATGTCATCGAAAGTTTAATACTGCCCGGGGACGTCGTTTACACATGATCAACCTGCATGGTTGGCACCGAGCTTTTTGTTTTGATGACGTTAGGAAAACCGGAATGAGTTCGAAGATGAACAAGCATGACACGTTGGCGATGGAATTTGATGTGCCAATAGTCAAGAACCCGATCCGAAATGGGTTCTCTTTTGGGCGACGACAGAAAAGATGATGGAGACGTATATAGATATATGTATTAATACAGCCCCAATCATCCTACTGGATTTTGAAGAAGCCGCGTGTTAATAGTCTGCCAATATAGAGAGGATTCAGGACGCAGAAAAACCGCACGTTGTAGGTATCGTCGCTCCATCAATTCTAAACCTTGATTTGAACATGCCACGCTTGCCTGGTATCTACTCTGGGCTACCAAAGGTAAATCCTGATTGACAGCTTCAAAAAAAGAAAGGGACTCCGCCCAATTCCCATTTTGAGCTTCAATCAATCCCAGATTATAATTGCAAACCAACCGTGTAAACGTTGTTTCTTCGCGCGAAGCGCATTCGAGTGCCTCTTTGGCTTTAACAAGCTTACGACTCCGACGCAGTATTATTCCATTGATGAGCGACATCTGCGATCCACATGCTAAGGATTCTTCACAAATCTTCGCCGCGACATTGAACTTTTTGGCAAAGTATTGGCGAACCGATGAAACGATTGCGGACTCGGCGTCACTTTGTACGTTTGATTCCAAGATAAGGGGTTGTGCATTCTCCATATCAACAACGGAGCATAAATCATTCAAAACGAGAGAGTGACGATGGCGCTCAAAAGAGCCACTCGCAAATTGCATCATGTCTGAGCAACTCAACGACAACTCCTGCCAACCTGATAGACACTGCGGTATACGATGAATCATACGGGAAGATATGCGCTTGTATCCAGAGGGGTCTCCGAGGCATTGCTTGGCGACTGCTTTTAAACGAAGCCATTCGTAGACCGAACAGTTGTCGATACCGTCAAGCGAAAAGTCTACAACCCAATTGCAGAACATATCGAATCTGCCAACTAATAATAATCGGCCCAGAAGAACAAGCGAACTAGACAGAGAAGGAGCAACGTGAACAGCGCGAACTGCATGACAGATCGCTTGCGGAATTCTATTTTGTTCAAGATGGGAATATGCTAAACCGACAAGGACCGAAGGAATTGGCTCAAGACAAACAAAATCAGTTGGCCTGGAAACATCGTGGGATAGAAGTGATAGAGCAACTGTTATTTCCTGCTGAGATACTGATGGAATTTCAAAAGCGTTACCGATAACATCGGCTGCTTTTGAAAAATCGTTTGATAGTGAATATAAACGTGCCAAATCCAAGATCAGGTCAATTGACTCCTCCTTTGTGAGATTGTTTGTAGCTTGATGCAGCGTCTCCAAAACCAGGATCAGCTCGGGATAATGTACTGGATCCACAGACCAAATCATTCCACGAATGACATCGAAGGAATAGGTATCGAACTTGACTGAACCAATGAACCTCGTGCGTTGATTAGACGGTCCCAAAAATCGGCTACAATTCCATTGGACAATAGAGCTGACATTACTGGCAATACCAGCAGATGGCAATTCTTGGCAGTACCGAAACGCTTCAATAGCAGCATCAGACATTCCCGACAATCCATAAGCAACGCCAAGACTGTTAAATAATGCCAATTCAGACGGATTTTGCTCGCAAGCTTTGGAAAGCCAATATACAGATTGCCTGAGACGAGAACCACCGACAATTAAACAAGATTCTCCGAATCCAATCCTATTGCATGCTGTAGGGTGAATTTCCACTGAGCGCTCAAAAGCATCAGCGATAGACACAGGATTTCCAGAGCCAGAGAACATTAGCAGCAACCCTTCTGCTGACCATAAATTATGGTCCAGAGGATCATTGCGCTGAGCGTTACTTAAGGAAAACCTTGTGCATTCATAGTCCCCGTACGATAACGCCAAAGCGCCAAACGCCGTCCAGGCTGCTGCATTTTGATGTCCCGATACAGAAAGAGCTTGAGAAAGACAGTGCCGACGGAGGCGGACCTGTCTGTGCGATAAACACAATGCGAGAGCGATCCACGCTTGGGAAAACGAAGGCTGAATAGCAATGCTCGACTGAAAACACTTGATTGCTGATTTTCTTTTACCAGGGACGTTGCGTAAGGAGGCACCAAAATCGTACCACGCTTCTGCCATATATGGGGAAATAAACAGCGCCTTGGCATAGGCACAGCTTGCAGACTTCGCATCCAAGAGCTTCGTATGTATATCTCCAGTTAGCTTACAGTTAGCATAGATGTTGCCGTGAGGAACTTGCTGTAGCAATGCTGCCTGCAGGTATTCGCGTCCAGCGACAAATGCGCCAGATTCCAGTAATTGACATGCAACTTCAAATCTGGCTCGACGCAATAGCGAGGCAACCGCGGAATATGTAGGAGACCTCAATACCAGCAATGCCAGCGACTCTTCTAGATGACTTAATGCCTGAACTGGTTGCTGTAGACAAAGATATACCTCGGCGAGCGCATACCGCATACGAACATCGTCGGGCGAAAGGGAAATACCTTGCGAATATGCCCGAGCGCTAGAGTTGAATTTCCCCATTTGGCGGTAGACGAATCCGAGTTTATACCAAAGGCCTTGATCTGTGAGATTGCCCTTCAGTAACATTTGCAAAGCTGCGACACACTCTAGCCATTCTTTCCGGGCAAGATGTATGCGTAATAGCACATGCCACGCCCAACTGAAAGAAAGCAACCCGGCTCCAATTGCGTTTTGACAGACGAAAATGGATTCTTGAGAAGGCGGTAATAGTTCACAAAGTGCAGGTCCAGAAACAATGTTGGCAGGATTCAATTCCAAAGATTTTCTAAAACATTTCAACGCGCGACCTTCATCGTGCTTATGATCGCGATAAAACAGCCCAAGACCCTAAACCCAAAGGTCAGAAACGAATGTGTGATATATATCTTGAATTACCGCCCACGATTCGCTGTCTTGTGGGTCCAGTTTCGCCGAAGCCATTAACCACTGCAGTGCCAACTTAATTTCCTCTCGAAATCGCCGTCCCCTTGAAAGATACATTGAACCCAGTCTCAACGCAAACAGCGAGCTTTTTGGATACTTTTCGACTAAGGAGACTGCATCGCTGACGTACTTCGGAAGAGTGCCATCCACATACTCACCATGCATATCCATTTGAAACTTGGCCCAACCGCTTAGTGATAGCGCCCATGACGGCGTAATGCCTGCCCTTAGACAATACTTGTTGATTACTCCCCTGGACTCTTCAAACTCGGAAGCGTCGGCTAGAATTTGAGCAAATAAACGGTAGCACCTCGTAATTGAAGGAGCACGAGCGTCCAAGCCGCACGACGTTTCTAGTATCGCTCTTGCCTTATCCAGCGGTCGTGACACCGCGATGCTGGTTTTCAAGTTTACTTTGATAACGTTTCCCCATGAAAGCAAGGGATTTGTATCTCCAAGTAGGGAATTGAGCAATCGCGCTGCAATTTGGATGCGGCTTTTGAGCAAAATAGGATTCAAAGGCCTAAATTCCGTTTGTAAAGTGATTGCCAAATCCAAAGCTTCGACGAAAAGAATTTTTGTAACGAATTCTGCCTGATCAGGGAATACTGCAGAATCTATTATACCAGTTAGGAGTTCCAAAGCGAGTCTTGCACGACTTGTATCTTCTAACGGAAAACTAACCGCACTCATCATACAAAACCCTAATGGCGACCAAGACAACTCTTGAGAAGGATTCTGAAAAACGGCTCGACAAGATTCTAAATACAGAAGACGGTTAGGCTTATGAGCGGGAAACACTCGGTGGCAAATCATCTCTAATGCAGCAATGGAGTGAAAAATTGGAATATTGTTTGGAAACAAGTTACGAAGTTTCCTAAGATTTTTGATGAAATCGCCAAATTCAAATTCTCTGGAAGCTTTCAACGACTCGGTCCATACGATTTGCAAGAAATCTGGAACAAATTCCAGAGGTAAAACATTGGATCTTAACAAGGCTATGTAGTTGTCCATTCGTGTCAGTACATCAACATCAATGTCCTTTTGCAATCTTGCAAGTCGAATTAGTTCTTCCGATGTCCTGGGGTTCAATTCCAGACACAGGTAATAGCATTCAGTTTTGGCCGCTATGTCGCCATTTTGTAACAGTTCGATCAATTCTTCCTTTAGGCGGACCGTTGTTGCCCGATCGTTTAGATGCAAGGCCAACAATTTGTGAAGAGCAAATACGATGTCGATTTCGGAATTGACATTTGGGTAATTCAACAGAAGTTTGCGTATGGTACCCCAACAAGGAATGGAATCTGGCTGTAATTGACAAGCTTTGTTTAGAGCATCGACAGCTTCTTGTGGCCTAGATAAATAACATTGAGAAAATGAAGACCTGGTATACAAAATCTAACTCAATTGAGATATTGAAGAAAGCCAAATTCAAATATAAATAAACAAATATGTGTGTTTTGCTGACTTCGGTGGATCCACAGCAAGAAAAGCAGTAGATGCGACTAATAACAAACGACTATCGTTGCCTCCGCCAGCGGTCATTATCGCAGTGTTGCAGATCTGCAAGGCCCTTGCGGCATCATTGGAGTCAAGCGCACGCTTAGCGTCTTTTATCAAGGCTGCCAGCGACCTTGCCATGATGCGATCGGGTATGCTAGTTCGAGGACGTGTTTTCCATTCGACGCATTACAGGTATTTTTGAAGTCTGCGGCTTTACACATAAATCACCGTCGTTTCAGATCTATTCTTCTCTGTACCACAGGATTTACGATTCATCAAACAAGTCTTCCACCACTCTGAGCATGCATTGACAGTGTTTCAACGGTTATTGGTTAGGTCATGTATTATGCTACTTGAATTCATCTTTGATCACTGTGTTATCATATGTGTTTTGAATACAGCAGTCCAAGTGTCGTCAGTCCCGCGAGACGATGCAACGTATCGTTACGTTATTATCGTCCCGGTTCGACGTGATTTTTATGGCATTTGTTGCGGTCAACGGTCTTCAGTCACACTTTGTAGTGCAAATGGATATTTGTTTCACGACGGGTAATCTGTCTGCGGTTACATTATCACACAGGCAGATAAATGTGATATGTCAATCAGTCGAGATTACAGTGCCTGTATAGCTTGTCTTCTCCATTGATCTAATCTGCGGACGTGTTGGGCGTTGCTAATGTTGCTTCTTGAGCAGAGTTCAAGAAGATTTGTAGATTGCTTGAAAGCAACAATGATGCGGCGGTTACGCGATAAGGTATCAAAAAACTGATTAGGCAAATTTCCATACTCGATTTCTTTGATGGAATTGAATTTGTTCCAGCCAATCACAATCTTTTTAATCCTTCCAGTTGGTTTCCAGATGCCTCCCTCCTTACACCAGACTGTAGAGAACTCATCTGCTAAGATTTCGCAACGCACTGCCCATCGCTGGTTGCACGTTCTTCAATATCATAGAGTGGTTCAAGGAAAAGGTCTTTACATCGACGGCCATGAGCGTAGTGAGGTTGTTGAATATCGCCAAAAAATTTTCGGCAGAATGCAGCAATATCAAACCCGGATGTTTGAAACGGCCAAAGATATAATTGCGATCATTAAATTGTGGTGAATAGAAACTGCCAACATGATCAATATAAACAAGTCCTCGCGGCTATAGCAAAATATATCTATATAAACATAAAGTATGAAAAATAATGGATGATTTTTACCTGGTTTTGGAAGCAGCGCCGTGAGGGCCGCGAACCGCTGTGCATACGCCGATACAATGGATGCATATACCGCAATCAAATCATCTTTGTTCGCACCCTTTGCCTGAGCCAGATCAGCCTCCGCTGTGATCAGCCTATTCTTGACCTCATCAATTTCGGTCTTCTCATCTTCTACAGACGACATCGCGATACTACGTACTCGGTTTTTTAATCAATTTAAACACAAAATTTGCCGTTTAGAAGAAATTCAACACAATATCTCGTCTGTACCCAAGCACAGCATCGCGGACATTTCGCAATCCTACGGACTCCGTGTCGTCTTGAATTTGATCAGGTACCTCGTCGCATATGTCGGAATTTGAACAATTCAGAACCAATGGGTTTACCCATGGTGGAGCGGTATTCCGTGTTCCAGGTGATGCCAGCAGCGTGCA
>OUQQ01000395.1:0-18880 GCA_900404475.1 Spongospora subterranea | reverse complement strand
GCTTCTTCTTCAAAATCGCCTTCATCGCTGTCTCAGGCTCCGTCTCTTGCTCTTCCATCGTCTTGAACCGCTCCCTTGCAGCCGTCAACTTGTTGATCAGATCGGCTCTGTGAAGCACCGGACCGTTCACTATGATCTCAATCACGTTCGCATACCACTCCGTGCCCATGATGGAAAAACAAACAGTCGTCATACTGATTTTTGCGTCAAAGCCCTCATTTTCAACGCGTTGTAGTGATCCCTCTCCCTTAGACAAAGATTTTCAGTTTTGTTTTCACCAGACTGTGTCAGAATGTGGCGTGAAAGTGGCCTTCCGCTATATTTGCGGCAGGTCTGGGTTGGCAGTCGCTTGGACATGTCAAAGACGCTGACTGGCGCAGGGTTTATACAGGGTGGGAACTTACCTCGCGCCCGCCCTCTTCTCTGATATGTCCAAGCGACAGAGACCCACACCTGCCGCAATATGGGCGAAGACCACTTTCACGCCCCAACCTGGTATCCCTCTGAGGTTTTATTCACTACACAGTCTGGTTGAAAAAGACAATGTTGTCATCTGTTGCCATCCATTTATTTAGAACATTGACGCCTGGCAATTGAACGATCCCCAGTTACGTATCCAGAGCTGGTCTAATAGTGCTGGTCAGCACGGTTCCTGCAGTGGATACCCAAGCTACATGTACTGGCCAGGATAAAAAACCTACTGTAGGTTACCCGAACCATAAGAACCTGTGCAGCTTGGTAGACCATCCCTGCCTATCCAGAGTATTTTGGAGTTTATTACACTCAACTCAGTCTCCGCGTTCATTGAGGCAGCTTGGTCAGATGTTAAAAAAAGGTGGGGTACGCAAAGCGATAGTAAAATGAAATTCCTCAGAAGCTTTTCAAAAATTGAGTAGTATCTGGGTACAGCGCGATGCATGTCGACACTAAAGAGAAACATCAGGTGTGTGAAGTGACAACTAATATTTATCATTATTAGGCAAAGGTAGAAACGAAACCCGGCTTTCAGGCGTGGCATCAACATCCCCACCGAGACAATGTATGAAGGTCGTGTTAGACAAAAACACGCAAGCCTTTGTGCCTGAGCCAGCAAGTCGTCGTGAAACCCAGAGGCCGGCATTTAGCGAGTGTCGGATTTCGGTATTGACAATTTCAACAAGCCCATCAGGGTTCGTTACAATCGCATGCAGCGAAATCCACTCAACCACGCAATTCTCAACTCGACCGGAACTTCGAGCGTCAAAGAAAACGCCGTTGCATCGTGACATTGACTGCGGTTGGGACTCAGCAACTCCACCATTAACCACGCAGTTCAGCAACAAAATACCACTCAAGTTTCTGGACAAACATTAAATTTTGGCGAAAACAAATGAGATTTCGTACGAATCGACATCGACGACAGAGGGATAATGTTTTGGACGTATAGAACGGTTCTTGACAATTGTGAGGCCTTTAACGACAACATTACTGCCACGAATTCGGACAGCGGCCATGGATATATTTTTCGCAATGAGAACCTGATCAAATAGTTGGAGGTATCAGTAATTGAATCGAAAATAAACCCACAGGGGTTCCTACCACGGACTCTCGGGGAACATCATCTGCGGCTCGGAGCACGACACCTTCCTGGAGTTCAATGCATTCTGTCCGATAAACGCCTTGGGGTATAATGACAGTATCTCCGGACACAGCAGCCTATTGAAAATTTTTTTCAACATATGTATTAGCATAAATAATGATAATATGGGTATACAAACAAAAGGCAATACTGATGACCTTCGAAACCAAACTTGATCGATAAAAAACAGAACTCAGGAAAAAGCTAAGCAAACTTAAGAAAATGCAAAGGAACAATACCGTTCAATGTGCTCATGAAAACAGGACAGAATTTCAATATTTTAAAATTATTTCGCACAAATGGTTTTCTATTTAAACTGAGAAGACACTTTACAGGGAAGTGACGGACGTCTGCCATCGCACAAAATTCCAAAACGATAAAAAAATCAGGATAAAAACGCTTGAACCTTTGCAGCAACGACAATTGTCGAATAGTAACTGCGTCGTCCATGTCGTGTGAGCAAGGTTACATCGTCTGTTTGGGTGGGTGACATTTCTGACGGTGCTTCTTTACGAGGGGAAGTGCGCTCCAGGCTTGGCGACAATTGCAACACTTCCTTTGGGGTCTGCGTTTTAGTTTTTGATTTGGCACTTGCGGGAGTACGAGGCGTTTTCTGAATCGGGGGAGTAACCACCGCTGATCGATGCACCTCAGGCGCTGGGCGGTCCACCAAAAACCGCTTTCCGCCAAACTTTGACACAGCGTCGCGAACTGTCAGGCAGATATCATCAAGTTCCCTCAACGATGAAATGCCTCTCCATGGCTCGTGGAATGAGCTGGAATCGATATAGAGCCTAGTATTCCGGTCAACACACGTCACGGCGTCGCGGAGCAATGTTTCAAGCGCCACTGTAATGAGCTCAGTGCGGATTGGAATGCCTCCTTGGCAATATCGCACTTGCAAGAAGCAGCGATCCACAAGGTCGGCGGCAGAACCCACACCTAGATAGAACAGGGCCGAGCGACGGCGTTTGATTGGAGGTGTCCGAGCCCTAGGCTCACCCATTACACAGAAGAATGCACAAAATCCAAGATAACGTGACAAATCCACGGACTATGTTGGGCGTATTGTATGGGATCAAGGAAAATGTCCAAGGGCACTTCACAGTGAAAGGTGGAATTCTGCGGGGTTGAAGTCAGCTGGGATACCCTCTGGGAGATAAAGAAATTTGGTTTCGTACGTAATTGATAATGCAAACACTTGGTGGTTCTCTTCCGACCAATAGCAACACTAAAAGATGTTCTAGCGTCGTAGAGTGATACTTGACTGAATCTGTAAAAGCGGTGTTTTTTGTCGGATCGGTCAAATGCGGTGTTGAATCAAAACAAAAATTTGACCAATCTCAAAAAACGGCCGTCTGTCGTTTACCCAACCGAGCCGCAGCACCAACTCTTTCATTCTTTCTCTCGAGTTCTTCCAACCAGGGTTGTATTAATGGACAGATCTTCGCAGCAGAAACCATAGAGTTTAGCGTTGAACAGGAAAATCGACGGCTAAACTATTCATCGAATACAGTGATTGCCATAGAATGTCTATAACGGCGCCCATTGTTGGCGATGTCGTTAGGACCAGGTTCCTTTTGCACTTAACAATCAAGTCCAATTTGCCGGAACAAAGCCGGACGACTATAACCAATGCCTGTTTTTCTTGAAAAAATAACCTTCAAATGCAGGCAAAGAAAAAACCTTTCATAGACCTATAGGAGTCGGTCACTTTTGAAACATTCAGTTATCTTCTTAAAGAGAAGGGCATGAAGAGCTCGTAGAAAAGCCGAACTATTCGGGTTCGGCAATCTATCCGAGAATTTAAAAAAATGTGCCTTGTAATTCAGAGACCGGAACTATCCCCACTCCCGTCGAACGAGCTCGTTTGAATGAGCGTGGGTCAGCAGCAACTCGACCAATCGGTCGTCCGACGGCCCCAACCGTCCACATTACGATCGCGGATGTATCAAAATGATCGAGCGCAAGATTCATAAAGCTGAATCAGGCTTTGCCCCGTCACCTGTCCATGTGTGTCACTGCACAGGAGCAGGTTGACCATTGTAGACTATTGTGCAGGTGTGGTAACTGTGATCAGTATGTTGTTGCGTATGACCATTAAAGGCAAAGGCCGCGAAGAGTATTGAGTGGAAAACGTCAATATAGGAGGGTTACTGAGAACAAATCTGTCCTAAAATCACTCATGCCCCGAAATTTCTCCTCCGACCGATCATTCGCCATGAAAGTGCGGGCAGTCCAGGCAATCGGCCACCAGTGTAAAGAAAAAGCGGTAAAAACAGTAACAACCGGATAGTTTTCCTCAAGCCACAGTCAAAAGTGTATATTGTCTGACTGTTCTATTTTACTGTATCTAAAACACTGTCACTGGTCACGAAAGGGTATTTGCAACAGGAATCTGATCATTCAATTTTCTTTCGGCAAGAATATTATTTGACAAGAATCACGAGAGTGTCAAATTTGAAATCAATATACACATACAAGTGGGAGCTGAATTTCTGTTCAACCTTTTTCAACGAAGAGTCACTGATTCAAACATGGTTGCTTCAGCTTTGTCGAGTTTTCAACATAAATACTGATTCTTGTTAGGAACAAGGTAAAATATGACATTACGTCACCAAGTTCAACCAAAGTGTAGATGGAATTGTTCATGACATTGTTCGGTATAGGCACATCTTCGCCGTTGCTTTGGCAATGAAAACGGAAAGATTCGTTTGATGTCAGTCTTTTCCATTGCATAATGGTTGCTTTATCAAAGCTTTACAGTTGTTCTTTGATGAATCAGGTCGCTGGCGGTTACAACATCACAATTTATTTGCGCTGGCTTGGTTGAAATTTTTCATCACAAGAACCTACACAAACTGCGAGTTGATACACTGCAAAGACGTTTCCTGATCAACCAGCAAAAATACATGTGCCTTAGATGTGTGGTCCGAGTCGTCTATCCACCCAAGTTCAACGCTTATAGTTCGACCCTGAAGAAATCTTGTTCAGTGAGTTTGGATCACGTCAAAAATGATCCGGACGTATATCTATCGTCATGCCATTTTGATTTGACCTAATGAAAAATCATTCTACATCTTTTCTTGATGATGACAGGTCGGATCTTGGAATTGTGGGGCCACCCACTGTTAAATGTCATAATTAAACGACGAAAAGCAGCGCCGAACCCCATCTCAATGCTCGCTTTGCGAAACGATCATTGGAACATTTACAAGCTATCATTGAGAGGTGCATCCTTTGAATAATCTAAACGTTAAGTCCCCAGAGAAAGTTATTTGCGCTGATATCTGCATTTGTCGAAAATTAACAGAATATATTAAAACTTGAACACGGAAATGCACTTAATGCTGAATTCAATGACTGCGACTTCGAGGACGCCATCCAAGAGACATTATCTGCATCCCAGCAGTTGCAACAAGGTTCAGAAGCCTGAACCAATTTTGGCACTGGAATCAAAATCGGGACTTTCTTATCGTTTTGAAAAAACAAGAGCAATTAATAACTACTCCTATTTTATCAAATTCCTACTGTATTGCACAGATATTGCACAAAAATTAGAGTGAAATTAACGTCAAGGAAAACCTGTGTGACTGGTGACGGGGAGTTGTTTTGAATAAAATAGACCAGTCAGGGCAAATCAAGCCAAACTATCCCGGCCACCGAAGACAAAGGGCATTTTGCATCAACAACAGCCATGTAGAGCGGAAGCAACACCAATACACTGATCAGTAAAGGCAGCGTGGTAGTAGGAACTAAGCGTCTGTTTTTATGACGTTAAAAGATTTTGATGCAATGACGAAACAGTAAGAAAAATAAAACCGACTCGTTCTAGCAAATCGACTGTTTTTATTTGTTGCCTACAAGTGACGCCACTTTACGACAACTCTATTGCAAAACGGCACATGCCCAGTCATTGTCAGCACCATCAATTCTCCGATCGTTGTTGACGCTTCACGAATTCACAAAATCGATCCGACTTGGCAGGACGATGAGGCGGCGGCGCAACCTCATATCGACTGCAACCTGTGACGTTAACCATAATGTTTCAGTTGAAACAGTATGAGACGCAACCTGATGTTCTATGTAGCAGGTCAACTGTTCCATAATTGGATCTCATCCACATTTCGTTTTCGGACGAGATTGGTTTGCGTCGGATGGACAGGGACCAGTTCGTGATTGATAGCCAGGATGATGTAATCCTCCCGCAACCTTCTATAGTTGAGCCCTCGGCCAGGGTACATCAGGATGACTTACACCTGCTGATGGATTTCGAAAAAAACGGTCACTTCCCTGTCAGAACCGTCTGTGTCGCAGTCATGTTCCTTGTACTGGGAACGGTGTGCCTCATTATTGGGCTAGTCGAACTTTTAACAACTGAAAATCGGGTATATTCTCTGCTGTTCTTAGGATCTATATTAATAATACCGGTCAGGCGTCACACCATCACAAATCAAATTTCGCTTTCGAAAATATAATTGTGAATCTTTGACATTTCTCAGATTGAATATAGGTTGACCTCCTCGCGTATATTGCAGTCTTCTGGAATTTGCTGTCATTATGATTTGAACCTTTGAATGAGCCAGTATTTTCTCTGTGTTGTCTAATGCTCTATTCATATCGCAATCTTCATTTCACCCGATTTTACCATTTGCGTCGTGATCGGTACTTCCCCTGGAATGCCTTTTCTGTTCAATTTGAACGATGTCAAGATTGCGTTGTTATTGACCATTAATCTTTGCACCGGTTTTCACAAAGCAAATCTTTTTAGGGCGGGTACCAGTCATATATTCTTTTCCATGCATGGCGAGGAACACCTGGGTTCTCGTTTGGACAAGGTAATATTTCGCTTGCCAAATCCACCGTTTCCACTAAACTCGACGATTTTTAGTCCCGTCCTTTGACGAATAATCGCGATAAATTATTTATAAACCCCATCACAAAATATCGGTTCACTTTGTGTTTTCTAGAAATTCTTAAGGTCTGTACGGCGACCGATTTTCGTAACGCATCCACGATTATTCGCTATAGCGACGATGCGACGACGAGAACATCCTGTGATGAAACGTTCGCGACCGATACGATAAACAGTCCAAAAGTTCGCGATGTCTGCGAGCACTTTCTGATGACGCCGATCGCAACAGCAACAACTGTGTTTCTAGCTCAAACATTTGTGACCTGTGTGATGACCACATTTCGCTGATTTCCTGTAAAACCGATGCATGTGGCATGGCAACACGATGTGAACGCGCCCTCATGAAGTAAGCTCGATTCGATCCTGAATTTCCCCTAAAGGTTTCTTCATTCGGCAAATGTCTCCATTGGCTCTCACCGAAAGATCTACACCAGATCAGACCTGTCCCGGTATTGAAGTGCGTTTTACCGAATGGGGACGCTCCACATGGAACGCGGACGCATGCAACGAATTCGAAAGTCGTAATCGGAGTTCGGTTGTGCCCTGAAGAAATGCTTAGTTTGTCACCATGCATTTGGTTAGCAATGACCCTGTTGCGAATGATGACATCTCGGGACCTTCGTAAACCGCCATCCATTCCCTGTTGAGCGATTGTGGCATCCGCACTTCTACCCGGTAAATCTGCCCCGCATCCGACTGGATTGGATAACTCCATGACAAAAAAATCGTTCCATCGTGAGCTGACGAACGCTGTACGACCAGGACGGGTGGCGACAAGAAGTTTTCTTCGCTGGCGTCTGGTCCTTTACATATCGCCTGAAACGCATTGGCAATCGCCTGGAATTTTTTGGTTGCCTCTGGAGAGTGGTTTTTATCTATATTCAATTATAAAAAAACTTTGGCAGAGAAATATCGTTCTCGTGGCAGAAAAATACCGGGATGCCAAATTCGGCTTAAACGGCGATATGCAGTTTTGACTTCGTCATTTGATGCCGTGCTCGGCAGCTCTAACACGTCGTAATGATCAACCATGCTAAATCTGTTTCTACAGTTTGCCTTTCTGGCAAGTAAAACACGAAAGCCGGAATTGGTTGGCCACGACCAGTCACCAGCTTCCGGATAAGGCTGCGCCACTAATCCCGATTAGGTTGGGGTCAAACCGTAATAGGTATCGCCAGCTGCAGTTGTTCTTTCTAATTAATCACTGCCCTCGAAAACCGATCAGCAAGCAAAATGGGCAATATGAGCAGTCCATTTGATTGTATTGCGTAAATATGGGAACGGAGGAAATTGTGGACACCCTATAAATGTCAGGCTCTGTCAACAAAATCTAACATGAAAGTAGCTGAAGTAAAAAGAACTGTGGTAAAACAACTCTCATAAGAATTCCGCAATTCTTTTTGTCGACGCTGACTTACCCAGATCAGGAGCATCGCGATGTTCCAATTTGGGCATTTTAAGAGCATCATGATGGGCGGCAGGGATGCGTGTAAGATATCGACGCGGCCGCGGTGCATCTCGTGGAGGCGAAGGGGCGGCGTATGAGGGAGTTCTCGAAGCGGGGGACTTAACTGTGGTTGATGCGCATTTCCAAGAGCCAGGCTGATATTAGGGCGTTTGATTGTGTCGCCATCTCGTCCAGAGTCAGCACATAATCGGTCAGACCGATGCCGTTAAGTCTTGCGGTGAGGGTCGCCACCGTCTTGGAAATGAGGTTGAAGTTAGGAGCACCGCAGAGAGCACGAAGTTCCCCTTCTCATCGCAATGAAGGGATCGGTTGAGGTGAGTCAGGGTGTAGTTGCGGAGTATGAGAAGCGCCACCTGATGACCAAGTTCCAACACCTTGGCAATCATTGAGAGCGTGGCATCGATCTTGATTGTAGGCAAGACCGGCGTGGGCACAGGTCGCCAGTATATACCTGACAACTTAAAGGTTTCTAATCAAGCAAATAGACACTAAGGGCTAGCATTTCATCTCTTTTGTTTCTGCGACTCATGTGAACAAACTTGGGATAGTAAAATTTGAGCCCGCGGACTCACCGTTTTACTTCGCGAGGAAAATGGGTTAGACAGAATAGCAGCATCGCAACGTGCTAACTCCAATCTGGCTGTTTTCTGACGTGCTCGTGTTTTATTTTATTCTTCAGTTCTATAAGATGGTAAATCACAAGTTCGACAATAGCTACCATCCAGTAAGGCGCTCTTCGCTGGGGGGCTTGGCCGTCGCCCTAGCTTTGGATTTTGCTGACAATGCGCTGCGGGTTCTGCCTCGATGGTCTGCCCCATTCCCGGCACCTACGTCCTTGACTCCTCTCGTTTTCTTTACACTTGCCGCCACAGACGCCTCGTGTTTCCTCAGCATCATCGTGAACCGAATTGAATCCTGTCGCCAGGATCATCAGGTGTGCCGCGATGTCAATGGAAAGGTTTAGCGTTGAAAGTATCACCTGTGATTGTTTGAAAGTGTATGGAGGTACTTTAGGATGTTCCTTGGCGAACTGTTCTAGTTGCTGAACATCGATCGGGTCCAACAACGGCATTGACGTGTCGATGCGGTCCAGAACCGCCACATCAGAGGCCGGCGGCATGTAGGAAGTGGTAGTTAATGCATCTGTTGTCGCCACCGGTGCGACGACCACCTTCGGTCTCTCAGGAGTCACAAGATGTCTCCCTTCAGTCTGATATTCCACGTGATCAACAAACAACAAAGAATGAAGCAGATTTCCACAATCAACAAGGAGATCGAACCGGAAATCGTTGAACTCGTCAAGAAAGAGTTGTCAAATATTTGGCAGTTGTTGTTGAAGAGGAAATCATTACCTGAAGGGTTGCATCAGGTTCATAGGGCCCTGATCGAGCTGATGCAGGACGCTTGGCTCTGAACAGAACAAGGAACACTTCAGCATTTCTTAATTTCGCCGGTTCGATGGTCAAAAATGGAGGGGGGGGGGACATTACAGTGTCGTTCGTTGATGACGAGGTAAAGAGCGAGATTTCTGAGAGACGACATCTTGATTGGATTCGATCTGGCCAGGAACGAATACCCGGCTACTGGAACAGTCTACCCCGAGGATCCGGGACCCAACAGAGTCGACGTGAATGCGCGATTCGCATTGCCTC
Source organism: Spongospora subterranea (assembly GCA_900404475.1). Classification (NCBI taxonomy): domain Eukaryota; phylum Endomyxa; class Phytomyxea; order Plasmodiophorida; family Plasmodiophoridae; genus Spongospora; species Spongospora subterranea. The sequence continues at coordinate 9,227 of OUQQ01000395.1, read as the reverse complement.
AGGCGATTATCCAGGTCGGTGCTCATTTGAGTCATGGCATCACAGATGGACTCTATGGATTTCCTCAAGGATCGCTGGCAAACCAAGAATCTCAAAATCGGAAGCAAATGGTTTGGTCAAAGGGGAAAACGAAACAGTGACAAGAACAGCAACGATTACCGGAAAGAATAAAGCAGGTTCTGCTTCTTCGTCGAGAACATCTTAAATTTTTAAAAATGTGCACTTTCTAGACGATAATTACAATAACGGATGTGAGAACGTCCAGAGGAAAATGTTGCGATTTGACACAGCATCGATTGGCCTAACCGATTCGTTGGATCTGTGTTCCTGAAGTCGGTCTATCTGTGCCTGCAGGGAGAGGGTGACGGCTGCTCCACTGCCGACAGAACCAGTCCTGACAAGGGACGGCACCGCCCCCGCTGCAATCATGGCATCGCGTATACGCCGGTCAACATCGCATGTCACACTTTGGTACATCTCCAATAGTGATGATTGCAGCTTTTCCCCCAGAGTTTTAACCTATCAAAAGCCGGAGAGAAAAACATCAACTCTGGAACAGAATAGAAAACATGGGATTGAAAACAAAAACCAAAAATGAATCGAGGCTCGAAACGAGCGATTTCGTGATGGAGCTGATGGAACTTCAAGAGCAAAATTTGTAGCGACAGAATACAGCTTTGTTGAACAAGTTCGTGACCATACCTGCATGTCATTAGAGCGGATTTGACGGCGGATGGAGTCGGTCTGGTCCACCAGGGCGGCGTACTTCTCGGCAAAGAGTGCGGCGTTGCCGTTGACGGACGCCATCACCTCCTGCAAGGCGGCGTCGTCGTGGCCAGGCCTGCCATAGGTTCCCATTCGCGGCCGCCCGGTCACCGTTTGCAGACTGGCAGTTCTCTCCAACAACAGACGAATCTCGTCCTGACGATGGCGCTAAACAAGCGATACGGTCGTTAGAGTACGTTTCCATCGGTAACGACGGTTACGTACATGGCCTGGCAATCGGGGAGTGTCATGTTACCTTCTCATGCTCCAACGCTTCCTGAGCGTATACTCTGAATTGTTCGGCCAACAGATTGCGAGCGGTGATTCCATCGCTGGCCACCTTCTCGATTGCTGTTTGTTAAGGAACGTCGTTAATCACATAACACTAGCGGATAATCCCACACCAACGAGCAATTGAATACACAAAACAGGAACGATTAGGTAAAAACTCTGATTAACCAACGTAGAAAGGAGACTCTTTTTATTCAAGGCGTTCGATATTGATGTACCTTTATCCTCGGCAATACGAGACTGTCGTAGTTCGTCAATTGCATCACGAAGTCGAGCGTGCTGCGCTTCGCGATCGCTATGAAGGGCGATGAACTCGCGGCGCAAAGTATCGGAGAGCGTCTCCTGTGATGTCATGAACTCCCCCTGACAAACCAGTTGTCAACCAGACAGAACTCCAACAGTCGTGGACCTGTGAAGATTGGTGGAAAACCCGTTTTCGTCATTGAATATCGATTGATCACGAGCGCTATTCGAAATGGTTCAAGAGTGGCGACGATCTCTCAGCAACAATTCATTCTGATCCAGAACAGAAAACTCCTAGTAAACCTAATGCGATTCGTAAATGTCGATTACGGTCTGTTTCTTGATCTCGTGAAGACGCTGCTGTAAAGCATTAACGGTTTCCCAACACCCGTCCTGGCGTTTTTTGATCGATCCAATATGCTCTTTGAGCATCGCCGTGATTGTGAGATCGCGTAGCTCTTGACCTGCCGTCACGTTCTTCATCGCCGACTCCAGCGCCGACTGAACAACACAGCTCACATCAAATGTCGTTTATACCGGATAGCGTTCAACCAATTCATCATATCCACAGACTAAATTAACGACTTGTTGACCCGAAGTCGTTATTTGTTTTCAGCATGTAGTAATCGTACCGATCGTGTAGACGACTCCCGAGCCTGTTTGGAGAGGTCGTTCCGAAGCTGGTGATTATCTTCTCGCAATGACGCGACTTCCCGGTTGAGATTTCGAACCTGTGTCTCCATTGACGTCCTCTATCCGCATTGCAATTGTTCAGGGCGACCAGCTTCAAAATGGCAATGAATCCACTTACAAAAGCGAACATACTTGAATCGATAGTGTCCCAAATGGATTTCGAATGCGACGAGGCGTCCATCGAGGTTTGCTAAAAGGGATCGTTTGAAAACAATTTTGATAACTTGATGGAGATGGAGATACTTCGACGGTCTCAATGCGGCGACCGATCTCATAGACCTCCCGACATAAATTAGAGATCAGGCGGATTGATGGACTCGGTAAACCTCGTAGGGCGTCACGAGGAATGTCATCCTGAGGATGGATTCCGATATCCGCCATGGCGACTGGGCGATCGATGGAAGAAACAAGAACGCGAGGAGCACGTTGACGATGATCAATTAGGGTACCGCCACATTAAGCAGGCGCTACAGGGGCAACAGATAATCTCAAACTCGCCTGTTTTTTATGTGATCGTGATGAATTTCCCCTATGTAGATGGTGGAATAGCGCCAGACTTGTATTACTGCAGCGACAACGATATCACTCGCCATGACAATATTCTACAGCGATAGATTGTGTGATATTCGAAAGGGGCTTTAACGATAGACAACAATCTGTGATAACATACAGAAGGAGGACCAGGAACCGTTGCCATCCAGTGAACTCGCTTCACTCTATCGACAAAGAGTGTCAGGATCTTCCAGTCGTAAACGATAATGCACCCATAAACGGACCCGTAGGATCTTCCTGGAACAGCCGTCGATTTCAACGTCGAACTGGACCAACTCCGATCAAAATGCTACAAACCGGCGAGCGATATTGACACAGCCCCGAGGATTGAGCAATCGTGACGCGGCGCTGACCGCATCGCTGGTGGTGTTCACACGGGTACGGTGATCAATTACCCAAAACTTAGCAATCACCACATGGCATGTACAAGATGCAACCGCAACTGTTCTCCCGATTGACCAAGCCGTTATCCTGCAATATATGTGCGGTTGTGAGATGATCATTGGCTGTGCTCGATATCCATCACGATCTGCATAATATATCTTAATGATCGGGGCGATACAAATTCCCTGATACTCCTTCTGCCGGTGATACAGGATGCTGTCGAGCGTTATGCCCTCTTCCAATAACAAACCGTATATCAGATAACCCACATATCGGCCCAATTTTCGCCATTGACATAACGAGTCTCGCCAATGGATCACATCCACCGCTCCAGTGATGCAAATCTGGCTATTCACGATAAACGTCGATTATTTCTCGGTTTGATAATGGACAAAGAAGATTTATTCGCAATCATTCAAAATTCACATTTTATATTGAGATGAACACAAAAAAACACTCGATTGTTGGCCCATTCTGAACGAGAAACAAACCAAAATAAGTCACAGATTCTAGAATAAACGCATGTCCTTGAAATGATCTATAGATTCCAGGATCACCGAGTACATTCCAAATTTGCCATCCGGGTAATGGAACGAGTCGCGTGCCGCTTTGATTCGGCGACGTTGCGATAAGTATTGTATCCGATTATCGGGCGGATCGGGGAGACTGTCCCGCCGTCACGATTGAGACGCGACCACGTCGCCGCCCCGATCGACGTCGCAGTTGAGAACCGAACCGTGAACAGCAGACGACCTATTGACGTACAGAATTATTGAGGAGAAGCGATTGGCGATTGGGATTCGGCTGTGGATGACGAATATAGTCCCGGAAGATGGACCAGATCTTGACGATTTCGATAATGACGAAACTCCAACAGCAGATGGGTTCTCTTGGGAAAACGTCCTCGGTCAACGTGGCCGATTATCGTCCAACGAGAAACTGCTGGAACCTAAGCTGGAATTGGGCGACCATCTGACGCAACACCCGCCGACGTCTGGTGAGCCCAATGGCGACACGACCATCGACTCGACCATATCTCAATATGACCCCGTCTATAATCATCTCACCACGACCACAAACCTGGCGTTTCCCACCAACAACCGCGACAACCAACCGATATCTGCGATAAACGGCTCCTCCGACGCAGAGGCGGTCAACGCCCAGGAACTGCTGACGAATGCGGCCAATATTCTGAAAATAACGCCATCCGGCGAAACCATCCTGCGATTCTCGCGATTATTCGCGCCGACCGTGATAGAGGAAATCTATCCGGGCCGCTCCACAACAATCGTCATCCCTAAGCGACAATCCCACGAAATCGATACGAAAGATGACTGCCATGAATTTCGATCGCGAGACCTCGAGGCGTCACCTTCGGAAGGGGATGAAGGAGATTGGGAAACAATGGCAAAGCAGCGGTTATTGACTGATCCAAGGTTCGGCGTTGGTCACTGCATCGTTGAGAATGTGGTCACGAAATGGCACCGTCTGCGACTGCATTCGGCCTTGTTTGAGCCCGTTCAGCAGGTGGACTGGGAGCAAGACGTGAAATGGGACGCCGAGCCGTTATCGCAGACGACAACGACCGAGGATAACGAGAACCAACCAGACAATCCCGAAGAGAATCTGTCGTGGATGGAACAGGAAGTCCCGCTTGTTGTTGGTGACATTGGTCTACAGCTCGGAAACCGTGACGGGAACAAGATCAGATTTCAGGTCGAACGGCGACACGGTCACCATCGCCTGTTCCATTTGCGCAACGCTTCGCCGCCGCCAACCATGATGGCCCTTTTGCTGACAGATTGGGGAATGGCGCCAACCTCGAAATATGTTCCGAAGACAAAACGGGAAGCACCGACGTCTGCGACAATTTCAAACCCGTATAGAAATGTGGATCTGATGGGAACAGATTGGGCCAATCATGTCGTCTGGGATTCCGAACCGCGACCGCCGCCGAGACTGCTGTTGGACGTCAACGATGGCGGAATGATATTCAACGATGACGATAACGGGATGGAAGACGTAGCGAGGGTGTCAGAACAGGTCGACAAACGTGCTCTGCATGAACGGTTCAACGTATCTCAAGACGACAGCGATCTATACGGGGCGTATCGGGATGATATGGGAGCGGTTGTCGGCAAAACCGGATTACAACATGCGCTGTTCGCCAAGAACTTGATCGACGTTCTGTTCCCGACCGATCGCAGCCCTAGACAATGGGCGACCTGGCATCGGCCACAGCTGAACCTGGAACAAATCGCCAGCGTGCGAATAACGCCGCCGACAGCCTTCTCGTTCCCAATGGCCAACCGGAAATTTGTCCCACGACGATTGCGGGACGTGTCGGCGCGTGATGGGGACATCGTGTTGATGGAGTACATCGAAGAGAACCCATTGCTGATCCAGACGACGGGAATGGCCACCGAGCTGGTCACGTTTTATCGCCAACGAACCCATAATGATACATATGTGCCAACAGTCCCTCATGGCGCTGTACGGATCGTATCTGCCGACATGGACGATGAGACCCCATTCTTCGGCAAGATTCGTAACGGGTTCGGAACGACGGCCCTGAACAATAATATGTTCTCGGCGCCGATTGCACAACACGACGCGGCGACAACGGATTTCCTGATGGTCTTCGCTGGGAAAATGAACACGTCGTTCGTTCTGCAGCCTCTGCCGGCGCTGTACGTTGCCGGGCAGATCCAGCCGAAGATGGAGGTGCCGGGACCGAATAGCCGGGCGGCATCGTCGTTCATGAAGCGCCGATTGACGGTTTACATGCACAGACGGCTAGAGGAACAGGGCGCCATACAGATCTCGGAAGTGTTCTCGGCGTTCCCGGGGCAGTCCGAGACGGCGATCCGCGCCAAGTTGAAGGAGGTGGCGGAATTCCAGCGCAGCGGCGATTTGAGTGGATGGTGGACGAAGCGAAGCGATAAACCCGAGACGAGAGAGACGGCGCTATGGGATATGGTGACGCCAGAAGCCATGTGCGCTTATGAGCGAATGGAGGCCGGAAGGCAGACTTTACGGGAGCGGGTCGGTATTGAGTTGCTGGCGACCTTAACGTCAACGGAACGGGTGTTCATCGCCCGAATGAGCGCCGAACACCCTCTAAAGAAGCCGGCGCTGTATATCGAACAGCAGACCCGGATGACGCCATGGAACTTGACCAATAACTTCAACAGCGCCGTCAAGGGCATCTGTCTTCTGCGGCTGAACGGCCCCTGTAATCCAATCGGATCCGGCGCCGGGCTCTGCTACCTGCGCGCCCCAACCCGATCGGAGCCCGACCCGATCGAGGAGAAGATCGGGCCCGTTTCCCAGTTAACGGGAACGAATAAGGATCTGCGGAAACTGGACATGAACGGATTACGCGATGTGTTGCTGTCGTTCGGAGTGCCATCGAGTCAGATCGATAAGCTATTGCGATGGGAACGGGTCGACCTGGTTCGGTTAAAGGCGACAGAAGCGGCCAGGGACGGACACGAGAACGAATGGACGCGGTTCGCGCGAAGCCAGAGGAACACGTATCGGGCGCTGAGCGCCCAGTTCGTGAAGGACGCCCAACGGCTGTTCGAGGCGCAATGTGAGGTGTTGGCCAGGGCGGAACCACCGGCGAATGTCCCTCTGGACGGGGACGACACTGTCGATGAGATGGAAGAATGGGCTCGTGATCTCGGTAGGCACCAAATGTTTCGGGTCTGATCCCGTCTTCCGACACAGTTGTTTTGTCCACAGAATCGATGATGGAGAGTGAAGAGCTCGAACTGATGAAGAAATCGAAAAAACCAGAGAAACCCGACGATACTGAAGACGCCGCCGAATACCGACGCTGGCTCGCGTCCCAAAAACCGCAGTCCGGTCAGATTTCTCCAGGCTCGATCGCGCCCGCCATTCCCGAACGGTCTGGGTCGACGCAAAAGAAGAAGGTGCTCCGGCAGCGCCTACGGAAAACGGTGACCACGTTGGACTCGTCAACTGGGACGACGACGATGACGACGACGATGATCGACGACCCAGAACTGATCGCGTCCTATATCGCCGATGCCGCCGACGGAGGATCAAAGTTCAGTCAGATTTGTGCTGAGAAAGCGGAGCGTATCTCACCCCAGCCAATGCTTGGCAAGGCGCGAATGCGTTTGTGCGGAAAAAAACGGAGGCGAGGGCGGACGAGCGGAGGAAATGAATTGGTATTACCGCCGAGGAATTTCAAAAAGCCGGTGTCGGCACTAGAGTTGACAATTGGGAAGAAACGAGGGCGACCGAAGGGCAGCACAAAGGATCGGTCGGGGGTGGTTGGTCAGGGTGTCGAGAAGAAGACGTCGACCGTGCGGTGTTCGAGGTGTAAACAGATCGGGCACACGAAGAGCAATTCACGTTGTCCCGAGTTGGCCGGATCCGCCATGGCCATCAACTCGTCTGGCAATATTGTGTTGACGTTGACGCCTGGACGAATGTGATTCATTTGTTTCAGCGTCCTTTAATATAATAGATAAATAATAGATATACTGTACAATTCGTGTTTTGACAATTCCCAGGAATGTTCAGTTCCGATAGCTGTTGATGTGGTTTTGCGAACGAGGAGTCTTTCAAGTGTATCTCAAAGCGCAATTTGCGTCAAAAGCTTAACATTCGCCCGTGGTTTGTGAAACTTAAGGACGACGTGGGCAGATGAACAGTGACTTTAGTGAGAAGAACAAGAGCAGAGGCAACGAGGAATACTTGCTCATCTCTAGCATATGAGGTCGTCAAGAAGATGATATGGCTTCAGTTTGTTGGATACCCTTGAACGGAGAGAGTATACTTTCAGCTATCGACCGAATTGCGCTACTCCGGAATGTGGCGGGCGAATGCCGTTTTTATCGTCATTGTGATCACAGGATGCTGTTCCTTAAAGAATCGTTTGAGTCGTTCCAAGAGTTCTCAGCCTTTGTGGAATACTATTCGACAGAGCTTATGTTCCCGTTGGGCCAAGACACCAGGATCCACACTCCTGCTCAGTTTCTGAACCTGCATGGTGCCGCATCACATTCGCCAAACTCATCAGAAGAGGTTTCCTTTATGGCGGCCAATGCGGCAGGCCCTACTTTAAGGTGATCTTTTGCGTATCCACGTCCATTGCTTTTCAAATCTAACTTTTGAACTTATAAAAGAGTACTGATGACAGGTTCCGGGTGCAATTCTCTTTCAACGCTAAGACGAAGCGTTTTGATATCGATTAGAGGTCGAACTTGTTGATTCCAGCAGGCCATCGTCATCAGAATTTTTTGATGCCAATATTCCTGTGACAGAACAAAGGTCACCATCACCGTGTGCTGGTATGTTTTCGATTATTCCATAGCATTTCTCTGACAGCCGAACCCTTGAATAGTCGTCTCCACCATTAACATCGCGCCCTTTCAGACAGTTTGAAGATTTGTTCCTTGCTACAGTTTCAGTCGCGGCTTGATACAATGGTCAAGCCCAACGACGATGCTAGAGCAAGTTGCCGTTTAATACGGCATAATCAGCATCAGCTTCTTGAACAGGCACGGGATGTTTTGGTAATGTTATCGCTTGCTAATTTTGTTGCTTTGTCAGGATGCTTCGTTCTTGCCTCATCGGTCTGCTGTGGACTTGGCTCAGAGTTAAATCGTGAAAACTTATTCAATCAAGAATTCAACCCAAGGTCCACCCACAGTTATTATGGAGGATTGTTCGCAATGAGTTCAGTTCTCCTCAGACGTTTCTTGCATTTTTTCATTGTAAGCAGCATGATTGCTTAGTTAATACTGTATTTTCTCGTTCAATCCTGAACCTGCTGTTAGTGATGTAATAGATCCCATGACTGCTCAACACACTGCGCTGCAAATGGGCCCTGCTGCCCGCGAATTCATTACTTGGCTCCCCTTGCCTGAGCATGAAACCGGCACCTACGCAACAAGAACGTTGATGAGTCCTTCAATCCGAAACATGATCATCGAAGTGTTCTCGGCCAATTATTGTCGCCGCTCAATACCACGAAATTGTGGCGTGGCTCAACTCGGGCGATTTGATGTTCAACTTCGGGAAGGGCCAACGTCTCGATAATGTTTCTATCGATGCGGTGTTCTCGTGTTCCCGAACATACCACCCTAAGGTATTAGCTCTACCGTTTGATGTCTGCCGAGACAATCACCCTATCCCGTTTCCTGATGAGGTCGACACTTCGATCAAGCGACTTCTCTGTCCTATCTTTGCTTGTATTTTTTCGCGTCATTTCAACAAACAGCTGTACTGACTTGGCAATATAGTTCAATGATCACTGGATG
>OUQQ01000016.1:27863-109504 GCA_900404475.1 Spongospora subterranea | reverse complement strand
AATGGCGAGCGCCACTGTTATTGACAACCTGAAAGCCATGAGGGTTCACACTGATGGAGGAAGATGTCAAATAGGACATGATCGCGTGGTCTGTTGGAAACCGGTTGCCGAAGGACGGAGAGAGTGTTTCGTGGTTGAAAAAGCAGGTTGATATTTAGTCGAAAATCATCAATAATAAATCTAGCAAAAATACGCAGACACCTGTGCGTTATCATATTGACACCATGAGCCCTCATCATTGCCTGGCGCCATCGCATATTCCAAGTCACACAGCCAATGCGGTTAGAGATGCGGAGTCGATTAAATGACTCGACTCCGAGCCATGTCTGACTATCGTTCAATCGTTCAACCACAATAAAATATATTTTCAATCAAAGTTTAATTTTGAGCCACGATTGTAATTCGCGCGCCGCGGGTACAGTTGGAGTCGACTCCGAGTGAACTCCCAAGCCGGAGTCCGTTCGTGACAGTAGAATCTCTTAGAACGCAATCGGTGGACGCCATTTTGATGAATTATAAGCGACTATCAAATATAAGAGCTTTATTTATAAGAGATTCTACTGTACAGATTACTCAACATTTGGGGCTGGAGTTCGTTAGTTCTCATCAATAGAAAAATTCGACAAGTTTTTTTTGCGTCAACGGACAACAATCCAAGAACGGAGTTGGACTTGAAAAACAGCCCTTTTTCAAATTTGGCACTATGGTAAAAGGTGTACAAGTAGAAAAAAACACCAAATGAAAGATCTCGACGAACTGGAATTGACGGGTAATCTCTGCCCGAGTATTTTGCTCAGTAGTGTGAAAATGGCAGGGCCTACAATCTCGTTGCGAATAGGTCTGCGATTTTCAAGTTCAGAGTACTAAAGACCCCCATACTCGGCCAGGAAAAGCACGGCGGCGGACCCGGTTCCACAATTTCCAACGCAACTACTGGTTGGCCATTGATCCTGATCTATTATTGCGGGTTTCGGTTTTCAATTTCATACTCAGCGTTTTTTGGTGTAATCACGCAACTCATGTTGACGCTGTGTTTATTCCATATTTCAAGTCCAACCTTGTTGGTCTTGTCCAGTTACTGCTATTTCCAACATTTCCGGAAATCGGCTCTGGTCAAGCTAACGGATATTGCCATTACCCATGTTGTTGACATCCTTCAAATAAAGACGATCGCGTGTATGTTGACCGTTTTTCATGATCATCATGGACGCGAAACCATCTGTCAGTTCATAATCATATCAAGATGGGAGTTGTAATGAAACTCGTCCTCCTCATCAAATTCGATCTGTGCAGAATTTCAAATGAGTAATTCACAGTTTTCGACTCTTTGAGTGAACAATGTTCCCTGTCAAACGCGTTGTATTCACGGCAACAGATGCGAGCAAACAAACCACAATTGATTGTCGAAAACGTTGTAGAACAAAATTGAGTACTTCTCGAAGCAACTCGGCGGCTTGCTCTTTCTTGAGAAGGTCAGACCCGTATTCAACTAATGCGGTCATCATATCAACTCGACGGATACATCCTGGCTTATCGCTACGACTAAACATGCGGAACGCGTTCTTCACCTGATCGCTTCAGCCCGAATTCAGCGTTGGTGTGTCGTACTCGTTTGCTAGCGATTCTGGCTTACGCGTTGTAGTAAACCGTTAGCTTTCTGGACATGACGGCCACGAACTCTAGAACACGAACAGGTTTAGCCCAATGAATTTCATTCGACGGCATGATGTTCCCCACCCCCGAAATCAATTGACCCATCAGAGTTCTCATCGATTTCCTTTATCATCGCGTCGACTGTTGAATGATTAGCTTCCCGACAACACTTGGTGCCAGCGGTAGACACCTTCTTCCTGCGTTGTCTTGATACCAAGCGTGTTCAGCAAATTAGTGACTTCGCTCGGCTCTATCGATCCGCCCCTATCTGTGTCCACCAAATTGAATATTTCCTGGAGTTCGTCGATTTCGGCTTGAGTGATCCCATTTGGACCGGCTGCCACGTTCGAGGGAAGGCTTCCTGTATTGTTGACCTCGTTGGGCCTCGATGACATTCCCCAGCCCCAATCCAAACCCACGATAAATATAAAGACTCCAATGAAAGTACAACGAAATGATCGCTGGAAGAAACAATTGAACAATTTAGTTGATAATTTTTTAAGAGCCCTGTCGACCTTCGTCAGTTTCTTCCTGGAAAGACGCGATTGCCTTTGCCATGATCGCTTCTGGAGCCTTGTACCCACTCCACAGCCTAAATGCTGCTATTCCTTGATACAGTAGCACGAGGTCGCCCCCTATTACTGGCCAGCCTTTAACGGCCGCTTGGCGTGAGAGCCCTGCATAATCGTTATCATACAAAAAACATGAGAGCAATGAACTACTTGTGCCACCAGGAACATAGTTCAGATCTAGAAAGGCAAAGGGGGACATTTTGAAAATTGGATGGCCGTCAGGAATGTGGAACGACGAGGCCCAGGGAATAGTGTTGATAATCACCTAAGCCCCTAATATTTACCATCCGACAAGGCAAGTACGCTAATAAACGCACTGAAAAATTCACTGTTGGTAAGTCATCTAACGATGAAACAACGCAACACCCGAATTCTTCCGATAAGACCCGAGCGCGCTCGGTGGTTCTGTTATAGACAAACACGTTACTTGAATCAAAGCCCATACTGCATAATCCGAAAATCGCGGCTTTGGCAGTGCCTACGAACACATGTTTCTGGTTGTTGCCGTTATCGAAATCAGTAACATCATGTTCTATACCTCCTGCTCCCAACACTAAAGCCGCCGTTTCCGGAAGCAATTCCATGTTGACCGTCTCTAGAGCTCTTACTATTCCGATCCAATCTGTATTATCCCCCACCAACGCAGAGGGATTTTCAGGGTCTCGAAACAGAGTATTGATTGCCCCAATCTTCTTGGCCACGTCCGTGACGCGGTCGACCTAAAAACAGGTCATTGGCTGACACATGATGCAAATATATCACTACCAGTGAATGAATTTTTTCTTTGAGAGGAATTGTAACCGACCCCCCACCAAAGTCATGGTCCTTTATGCAATTTCGCAATTCGGAAGAAATCAACTCTGAAGAAAAATTCGAATATTGATGTGGCAACCTAAGATGTGTAAATGCAGCATTGTGCATGGCACTGGATGGTGAACGATCAATTGGGTATCCGAACAAATAGAATCTTTGAGGACGGATTAGGCCTAAGGACAGGCGAAGTGTCGTTATCTCTTCAACAGTCATCTGCCCTGAACAAAAGGTTAGACAAAAGTGGAACTGAAATGCAACCATGTAAACCTGTTGCCCCAGCGACTGGTAAAAGAGGGTGCGTAACAGGGCTCAGAAATGTATTCATGACCCTTGATAGGCGACCAGCTGATCCCATGGCCAAAGCAATGCTACTCAGTTGACATTCTATTAGCTATACATAAAAATAAAAAATAAAACAATTACCAAGGCATCCCAGGATGATGCTTCCTATAGGTTTCTGCAGCAAGTGTCAACCGACAAGCATCCAAAGGATCAGTTGCAGAGATCGCAACCTTATTCATCGAAGTAGTGAGCGATAAATGCATTAACCTTCTCACTGTGCGTATTACCTTTACGATATTCGCGGTGCCATTGAGCTCAGCGGCGGAAAACAAATGAGACAGTGACCCTCGGCCATTATGACGAGAGTGATAAGATCCTATTATTCTTGAACAAAAGCTTGAACGAACGATTGAAAGTATTTGTCGACGATGATCATCTGAGAGCTGAACAAGTGTAAATCAAGGTAATCAATGTGAGGCCAGCAATTACATGGCTTTCAACGTCAACATAATCTGCTGCAAGTCTAGCTCCAAGGAGTAAAAGTGCCACAAGCTGGTCAGGGCTATCGGGGGCATTGCCGCATTGCGATTGAGATCGAACCGTGAAAATAATCGGCAACGGGCCAAGAATTCGACGAAGTCTGATGACGACCAGGTCACACACTAGATAGTTAAGTATCGGAAGCACATACATTGCCCATTGCTTTCGAACAAAATCATGATTGTACGATTTCAACAAATCAACACGAAATTCCACTGCATCACATTGTTCGGCAATGCGTAAAATGTCAACTGAAGCAACCTCTTCCAAGTCTTCGAAAGTCAGAGTTACAAAAAACGAGGTGCTTAATGGAGTGGATATAGGCGGAGAGCGAAGTCTAGAGAGAAGGTAGAACAGACGACGACTCAAAGTTTCCCAATTCCAATCCCCATAGGAAATTGGAAATTCATACACACTGGCAGCCTCATACAACTTCCGCCGGCGCTCCCAGGTTGCAGAAATTGGTTCATCCGGGGCGCATCGATCTTTCAAATGAGATTCTTTTGAAATTATATCGCGGATATCTCTTCGAATTTCGATTGAACAGGACGACCTCAACAGCGCAATGGCTTCACTTGATTCGACAATTCCCCCACCAGTAGCGATCAGACAATTACGAGTCCGAAGCTTGTCTTTTAACAGAGATAATTCGACGCCACGGAAATCGTCCCAACCGAACTCAGCAACATAATTTGTTATCGAGCACTTAGTATATGCCACGAATTCAGCATCCATATCGATGAAGCGTAAACCCAAGAGTTTCGAACATATCCTGCCCAAGGTGGACTTTCCACAGCCTCGCATACCAGTTAAAACGAATGGGGTTTGACAGCCAATAGTAGGAAGTGAAGGTGTTGGAACAACTGCCGGGGACATGTTGACATGTAAGGATGTACCTATATCGTCCCAAAACTCGGGATATGTTTTGCCAACACAGTTCTTGTCAGAAATAATGATGTTGGAAAAACGACACGATAAGGTTGCAAACATCATAGCAATTCGATGATCAGAATGGCAATCAATGGCTGTGGGAGCCCTGGGTCCGGAATATAACGGGTCGCCTTCTATCCATATTCCATCAGAAAGTTCTCCGGCTTTAATGCCGATTTTGGTTAATTCCGATACAGTTGCCTAACGGACTATAAGAGAAAAGATAGAGCGACATGTCGAAAATCTACCTGAATCCGATTGCATTCTTTCACGCGCTGATTATCAATATTACGAATGAAAGAACGGCCGCTGGCGACAGCGGCACAAGCTGCAAGAGTCATGAATGTATCCGTCATGGAATTGAGGTCAATGTCGACCGCTTGCAAAAGTTTTCCGTCAGGTGGGCCTTTGACGGTCGTTGTGGTGGGGGATTGTTCCACTTCACAGCCCATTGATTGCAGCACTTGGCAAAACTGAGAGTCGCCTTGAAGGCTCAGCTGCCCAACGTTTGATACAGTAACTTTCCCTCTAGTGATGGCTGCTATGGCTAAGGGATAGCTTGCAGACGATGCATCTCCTTCCACATTGATCAGATCCTGACATTTGTACTGCTGCCCTTTTTTGATTTCAAAAGTCTTCAGATTTGGGCAAACAACTAAAATCGCATTAAACTGATTGCAATTGTCCATTGAAAGCATTACCTTGGACCCCGAACTGACTCATCAGGGCAACGGTCATATCAATATATGGGCGGCTCACTACCTGAATAATACAATTATCGACAAGGAAATTCTGATAGTTCCAATTTGATGAACCTTATCACCAGAGATTGTAAGATTTATATCGTTGCTGGCGAACGGGGCAACCATCAAAATTGATGATACAAATTGAGAGCTAATAGAGCCTTTTAGAGTGAGGTTACCTCCTTTAAGCCCGCCGCCGCAGACTCGAATTGGAAGGCAATCCTTTCGCAGGCCAATATATTCGACTTCCACACCGCAAGAACGAAGAACATCGACAAGATCATTGATCGGACGATCATGCATACGTTGACACCCAGATATTATGCAGTCTTGACCTTCAGGCAACAACGCTGCGACTGATGTGAGAAACCGCGAAGCAGTACCTGCATTTGCGAGGAAGAGAGGCTCAGAAGGGGCATGAAATTTCCCGCTATTTCCTTGAACATGAATGTTAGAATTGCCGTCAATATTAATCGAGACACCCAAAGCGCGCAACGATTTAATCATGACTTCGGTATCTTCAGAATACAGCATTCCAGAAATAGTAACTTTCGAGTTGCTAAGTGCAGCGAGAAGAAGGACGCGATTCGAAATAGACTTGGAGCCTGGAACCGAGATTATTCCTTGAACTTGAGCAGTTGGGGAGACGGAAATCGTGCGGCCAATAGCGATCAAAATCCTGTCATCTTCCACTTCAGTTGTCCATGGGTCATCACGTACAGAGCCAACTCCAGAAATCAAAACTATTCTTTTCCGCAAACCTAAATTCTTTTTGTCTGATGACATTTTGGCAAGAATGTCATCATGGTTTAAGGATGAAGGCATCAAAACTGGAAGTTGATATTGTTTCAAGCATGAACATAAGCGCAAAATAACATCTGAACGGCAGAATCCCAGGCTTCTAGAGATCATGGCCTCATACACCATACCAATTGCGACGCATTCCCCATGTAGAAGTTCAGGAGACAATATACGTTCAATGGCGTGCCCTATTGAGTGGCCAAAATTGAGGATAGCTCGCATACCACGCTCGTGTGAATCCTCAGAAACTATTCGCGCTTTTATAGCAATAGAGGAGCATATGATATGCATTAATGCTTCCTGATCGCGATCCGATGTGATTAGGTGCGCATTATCAGCACAGTATTCGAAAAGTTCTCGATCGGCAATCATTCCACATTTTATGATTTCAGCCAAACCGTTAGATATATGTCGGCTCGGAAGAACCGTTAAGAAATCAAGATCGCAAAATACCGCAATAGGCTGGTAAAATGCTCCCAACAAATTCTTACCAAAGTCGGTATTGATTGCAGTCTTTCCTCCTATACATTGAATATAGATTAGCAGTAGTTTAACCCAGCTCAAGGTCTATTACCGATGCTGGAATCAACCATGGAAAGCAAGGTGGTGGGAATGTGGATATAGGGAATGCCTCTCATGAAAGTCGCCGCAACAAATCCGACCAAATCACCCAATGCTCCTCCTCCAAGCCCAATAAGGACAGTATCGCGTCCACAACTACAAACTTAACTTCTTAGTTATTCAGAGAATGAGGAGCCATACCTGTTGCTTAGCAAATAATCTTCTAAACATGCTTTCATTTTGCGGGTTTTCAGAAGCTCACCCCCCGGTTCTTGATCAAGAAGATTGAGCAGGACGGTGTATTTTGTTCGTAATAGGGAGCACAATGTGCCGATCAAAGAAGGAAGCAAGCGTGGTATCGCATTGTCCACGATCAACACTAGAGATGGTGTCGCAGTGGCGTTCGATTCCTGGATCGCTGACGTGACGAGAGAGACGATATTCTGATTGAGCAAAATGCCAGGAGCGACATGAATCCGATACGACAGCAAATCGGTCGACCACATCATCATTACTGGACAAAACTCGTTTTGAATCCGATAACCAGTTCGTGAAAACGTAAACGCGATGACTCGTGTGTGGTAACGGTAGCACGCTGATTAAGGTTACGCAACCAGTACTGCAGTCCCGACACCGAAACCTTGATCGAAAGAGCGCAATTCGCGTCAAGACGGTAACACTTGGCATTATGTTACTGCTAGCCCGGGACCTCACGCGCATTTATTTACGTCCAGGGCCAGGCAGGGCGGCGCCATGGCCTGGACCTGGGTCCAACATGTTCTACCTTTGGGAGAAGTCAAACTGTACCGTAGAGGAACATTCTCGTCGTTCTCATGCTTTCACTTGGTTGATATTGATCTACCCACAATTGGGGAGAAATCTGGGGTTCCGCTAAGGACAGCGTTCCCGAACCCATCAGGGGGGATATGTTTTAGTACATGTTTAACAATGCAGTAAACAATGCAAAGCATCATCGCTGCTCGAAATTTCGGAGCTCCAGGTGAAGGGAACAAAGGTGGTCCTCCAGGGTTTCAGGAGTTTCAACGGAAATGTCTCTAAACCAAGCCCAAACCATTGCCAACCCGTCAGCAATATCGGCGCATTCGTTGAATAGTGAGTCGAACATGAAAACGTTTATGGCGTCTACTGCATTTGAAGACAAATTAAACAAAATACGGTATTATTTCATTGCCATTGAGGAACTTGAGATTGGTGGTTTACATCACTGGCACAATTCTCTGGGGAAGCCAAACTGGCGCATTCGTCGCCCAGCAAAAACAATCACTAAAATAATCAGATGTTCATATTACTTCCTGAATTACACAAACGGCAATGATGAAGCTTTTGAAAGCATACCTTTATATCTGTAATTCCCCAAACACTTTCATGAAATCGGGCCTCGCAGATACGTTCTTTCGACTAGCAAGAACCTCGAGGCTGCCTACGATCACGATGTGACACGAATGTCAATTGTAAAAGACGACGTTCCTCATATTGACAAACATTACAGGTGACCCACTAGAACATGATGATGGTCGAATGAATCCCTTAGGCAAATTATCAGCAATATACTCGCGAAGAGCGGCGGTTTCAGCAGCGGATAGATGGGGCCGAACAAAGGAAGACATCCAAATTTCAGGTCAATCGACCAATTATACGTGCGATGCCGCGGAAGCGAATCTGCTTGTTTTCTTGTCGTGGTAAATGTTGGAGATCTGTGTCCCCAACGATCGCAGAACACAATTGGAAAAATAAAATCGACAGGTGCGGGATATCCAATAATCCAGAAGGATATTGAACGGTTCAGTTGTTGACGATAAGGCCAGAAGTGTGGCAAGAAAACCCATTCCAGTAAAATTTAACTTCCGATTCCTTATTGATAACCACCAGGTGCCGGTTAAAACTGCAGAGGGTGATGATCGCCTTGGTTGATTTGATGGGTATATTTTGCCGGATACGCGTAGAAGCCCCATTTTTCAAGATCAACGTAGAACTACTGTGTTTCGAGGAGCCTTGCTGGCGAAATTGAGAACGAAATTTACATGTCGGCAAAATCATGGTACATCAAGAAATACGAAGTCCTATAAATAATCACATCAACACATCTTATTTACAGCGCTGGTCACTAACTCTGATATGTAATTTACGTGGCCCCTCATCTCGTCCGTTTTGTTCTTTCTGATGTGTAAATCCAATTGTCCCGAAGGGTTCGATGACAAGAAAGCCGATTCTCTCTCGTCACGTCCCACGTCAATGTTCTCTCTGTTGATTTGGAACTTAAATTTCTTTTTAATAATTTGTCCTCTACACGCCATCAAACAGAGCGAGTTGATTCTTGATCATATCTGTTCGGGGCATTTCCGACAGAACGACTGAGCGGATTTACTATCAATGGAAGAATTCGCATTCAATGATTGTTGTCATTCGAACAACAGACGGTTCGCCTTTCTGCACGAATGTCGGTTTCCATGGTCGACATTTTCTGTAATCCGATCGCTTATGAACTGGATCATCGGAAGAATTCTCTGTCGCACCGGGTTTCCATTCGTCGTTTTTGGATCCCTTTATTTTCAAAAACGACAAACTGGTAGAAACAATGCAATCCTCCTCCGTTAACGATGCTCATCAACCGCGATATGAAGTCGATGGCGTCATCGAATGTCGTTTGTTTAAAAGGCCCAAACCAGGTCCAGAAGAACGGAACCCGGGGTCGGACTCTGTCTTTCAAGCGAGTTGGAGATTTGGCATCTCTTGTTATCTTGAGCGAGACCCGCACCGTCTCAGTTCTGTCCGATCATGAGCGCAGATTCGCTTATTTCCTACATCGATTATAAGGTATTTCGTCTGGGAACTCACTTGTCCATCGCTCATGGTTTATACTGATTTCAAGGTGTTGCCTCAATCCAAGAACTCACTTGTCGATCTCTGCCGATGGCGCATCAGATTCACGTCGCGTTCGCCCGATTCGTGACTTCTTTACAGGCACCACAATTCCGTCGTCGGAGGCGTGAAACGATCGCGGCGCGTGTAATCAGCTTCTTAGTGCTGTCTCGAACCTTGACGTGGCTACAATCAGGGAAAGCCGTATCAACAGCCCATTTCGGGAGTTTTAAGCGGGTGTCGTTTCCATACTCACACGCCCAGCGCTCTGGCCCCGCTCTTGTCTCAGATCGTTGTTTCGTTAGTTTCGCGATGGATTCGGTACTGAATGTGACGAGGAATTTGCCAACTGCTCAACAGAGTGGAGCTGCCTGCGTTCACAATCGCATCGTGGCAGGGGGTCGGGGACGACCTCGCGATAGCCACTCATGGTGGGTGCCAGCCTATCGCAGATACTCTATAAACAACACATTCGCTATGAGACGCTCCATAAAGCAAACACTTTCGACTCACTTTCGCTATGAGACGAATGCGACACTATTGTGTCACATTCAGCATTTTCATAGGCGAAAAACATGGAATCTTGTGGGACTTCATTCCTCATTTTTCATTAAATAGTACACGAGTAACAATCATGAAACTTTGTATATCATTTGTGCTGGAAGAGATGCTCAAACTGGTATAGTCATTTTTTTCAACAAACATCTGGTATGTGCTAGCGCCAATCTATTCTGGCAGATTTTGTATAATCGTGTCCCCCACTATTAGTCCAAAATACGGTAAATATCAAGAAATTGACCCGGTTTTCACAAGCTGCACTACGAAAACCGCTCAGAATTCGCTCCGAACTTTATTGGAAGATGTGCCAGGCGACGGGTCGTTCTTCTATCACTCCCTCGCTTGCGGCCATATATTTGAAAATAACATCCTCGAAGCTATACAGTTGGAGAAATATGGCGAGGTTATTTCGCCGGTTCGGGGAATGCACTGCTTCGGGAATTGATTGCGGTGCACTCAACAACACGGCCAATGAGGTCATTCATGTTGTGGCAGTCGCTGATCTTCAGGTTGATATATGCTCGTTCAAGTCCATTGGGGAAATGCATCGACCTGCTCTTCATCCTACTGGGTAGTAGCGATGACCTGATGGATCCAACGATTGGATACGAAAGGCTGTCCCCAGGTGGCCATTTTTCATCATGGTGAAGTTGCAGATGATTCATCGATGGGACGTCGGCCACGCCATGCCCTCGACTGGAGTATTCCCAACCGTTCGGGTGGATCCTTCGATTGTAAAGGTGTGCCTGTTGTGTCGATCGCATCTCCCCAGAATTGCTTCCCCAATCCTGCATGTTCTGCCATCTCTAGCAGTGTGCGGTTCTGTCGTTCAGCAACACCGTTATGCTCTGGTGTATATCGTACTATTGCTCGATGAGAGATTCCTTCGTCCAGTAGCCAATTTTGTAGATCTGTAGACATATATTCCCCTCCGTTACCTGTTTGAAGTCAAACGAGCTGTTCGAGTTTTGTTCTTTTACATCGAGTTGTTTGCTTTGAGGAATTCTTCAACCTAGGACGCAACGCCTGACTTGTTGTGTAAAAGATAGTGCCGACTGTGGTCATCGATGAAGATCACCACATACCGAGCATGGGAGGTACATTGATTCCGTTCTGGCTAGTGATGGTAGTGATGGCATTGTCATTACACGACATAGCCCTGGTCAACAGAATTAACGTCGTCAACGATTGCTCTAAAGTTCCATACGCTGTCGGGAGCATAGAACACAGCAGACTTCTCCAGGTCTGCTAACAGAGATGGCAATATGTTCATTTGCTCTTTGTCGACAATCAATGCATTCTTCTGTCGCTTGCATTATGGATGGCAACATTTTGTAAATTGAACAATACCCACAGTGCTTTCCAACATTGTGCTGCAGTTAATTGATCTTGTACCCCCAGATAAAAACGCGGTTTCATGGGTCAGAAGGCAAATTAAAGTCATCGCACTAATATCGTTCTTGATATCTGAAATCTATCAACAGATGGGCTCAACTGTGCTTCCATCTTCTTTGATGCCCATTATGTTCATCAACTCGTATTGCTTGAAAAGTTGCACTGCTTCGTTTGGCAAATGAGAAAAAAATGCATCCCGATTTTCGTCAAAACTTTGAATAGGTATTGACATCAAAGGGTTGCTGATTACCCAATGATCAAGGACGCCACTACTTGGCTGCTTTTCCTTCAAAACCCAAGATGTAGTTCCATTTTCTGTCTCCATTGTTCCGCTGCCTCTCCCCCGCCTGCCTAATTCGTCATCAGGGAGTGACAGTAACTCTTCGATATCATCTTCGATACCTTCATCATGAGTGTATTGATATTCCTGTTGAGAGTATTTCATGTCATCTTCGACCCGCTGGTGGTCCGCTCAGCGTTATTCGACGGTTGATCTAACAAGCAAAATTTGGAGAGTCTTTATTTCGGAGAAATTTAGATACTCAGAAACCTCTGAACAAATCCTTTTTTATTCAACTTGTTGGATTGACAGCCGAATAACGCCCTGGATGGAGCGTCGCTATGAGCGGACTAGGAGAGCCGGTCGATGATGACATGAAATACTCTCAACAGGAATATCAATACACTCATGATGAAGATACCGAAGATGATGTCGAGGAGTTAATGTCACTCCCTGATGACGAATTAGGCAGGCGTGAGGAGGCGGCGCAACAATTGAGACAGAACATCGAACTACATCTTCGTTTCTGAAGACAAAGCAGCCAAGTTGTGGCGTCCGCGATCGTTGGGTAATCAGCAAACTTTATTTGTCAATACCTATTCATAGATTTCAAACACAATAAATACGATAAATGGTGTAATTCGGTCAAACACAGAACTTCCCAACTAGTGTGTATGACATTGATTAAGGTAATCGGTGTACGTGGGATACCGGTGATTATCGGCAATCAAATGTCGGTTATCGTCCCGAAAATCATTGACCCAATTACAGTATTATCATCGTAGTGTCCACTTTGCAGAACGCGCCCTTCACCTGCCGTTGTTATCGTCAAGAGATTTGATCTGATTACGGTATCACTTGATTATATGGTGATGCGTTAGTATTGATGAAGGTGTCCCCGCCCACGGCATATTGTCCAATTGATCAACAGTCCGTGGCGCCATTCATCTAATGAGTCGCGGATAAGCGGTTCAGATATGACGCCATTGCCTGTTGTCGTCATATGTGAATCGGACTCGTGATGGCGAACGTGCGCGGCTCAGCATCGTTTCGATTTGCTCAATGATTACACCGAACAGATAGGGATCCGCTAGATGCCTTTTATTTAAGGATACTAGACGCTGTCCGAATATCTCTCTGCACATGGCAACACCAATCCGTCATCACTCAGTATGAGAGCAATTCGAAACAAATCGCTACAGCGTAGTTCAATCTAACCGTATCTGCTAACGTTGTATGAATCTTCATATTTTCATACATAGTGACTCAGATTGCGCCTTACACACTCTTGGTCGTACTTTACCCATAGTATGTCCTCATTTTCAGGGTGCAACATTCACGTCCATACGTTGGTGTATTATGAGTTTTCGGATTTCCTTCGAACTCTGTCCAATTCTGGTACATTCCTATTTCTACGTTCTCGTCGTAGCATTGGTTCAAGTTGGGCTTCCCATGAGTTCATTAAGACTTGTCAGACAAACATGTTTTGACAAATCGCTTCGTATGAACAGTTTAATGATACTGTTCATGCAAAGTTTTCTTTCAAATATCGCATCCTACACACTCTCGGTCATACTCTTCCCATAGTATGTCTTCATTTTCGGGAATGCGACATTATATTTCCATGAATTGGCCGCTCTATGTTTGACGTAATTTGCGTTGAACTTTGACCAAAATGTGGTACAGATAAAGTTGTTCAACAAACTGTCAGTGGTTGTACCAGAGGTTGTGTATCTACGCCTTTCAGTTGTCAATAAACCGTCCATTCATTTCGTCATTGTTTCTCAAAACGCTTTGAATTCCAGGTTTTCACCCTTGATGATGAACTTGTCAAATTCAGGATGGGATGGGCGTGTGCCCGATTTGATTTCCAAAATCGTTTCGAGAAGTGCATCAGAACAATATGAGTCGCGAGTGGAACTGGGTACTCGTAATTAGTTTCACGATTCTGCATCTGTCGTCGAGTCAGCAAAATTCCTCCGCTCCTCGTAGCGTTCTTGCAAGTTTACCGCCGTCATCAGAGGCCACCACTCCTCCTGCTGTATCTTCTGCACCGGCTGCGTCGTCTGAACCCAATTCATCTGCCGCCAGCACTGCGGTTCCATCGCCAGTACCTACCACCGTTCCCAATACAGATTATCCCGTTGAACGATGTGGCCCATTGTATGGTAATATCTGGTGTCCTGCCGGCAGTATGGGCCAAACGCTATATTGCAGTAAATGGGTACGACGTTCCAACGATGTTTTGCGAACTTCACACGTTGAAAACAATCTCTTGATAGGGTTTCTGTGGAGAATCATACAAAGCTGATGAGACGGCCGGTTTGTTCATCAGCATCGACACACGATGTGATTCATTCACCGATGCTGAATGTAAAACGTTGGGAGCGAATTTCTTTTGCTATAAACCGGAGGTACGCTGCGCCATCCAAGTCACACATGATCAAGTGAAATCAAACCCGTTGGCCCCCCAGCACTCCGATGGATCTATCAACGCTGTTTCAATATTATCCTCTTTCAGTTTGGCACTCCTACTCATGTTGGCAGTGGCATGATAACTTAACACCAGCCTGTAAATACTTATACTCATAATAAATGCCACTTCGAATCTGTCTGATCAACACCAAATGCCATGTCAGAACGCAGGGCATTGTCCAGTAGCGGGCGGCCTCGTGATTGGCCTTTTCTTGACTGTGGTGTTGGGACTGGACAACGCAGTACCTACATACACTGAGTATTGACTTTTTAGCGCAACCCGCAGCCGTGGCGTTTTGCGCCACGTAGCTCAGCCCTCTGAAATCTGTTCAAATTTCTTTCTCTTTCCCTCAACCATCATGAGCGACGAGACAATGGACCAGGTTACGATATCGTCAATTGCTATTCATCCTAATCAGTGCCCGCTCACCGAACCACTAAATATCACCGTCGGTTTCTCTTGTCTCGCCGCGATTCAGCACCCGAAATGGTCATGTCAGGTTAGGTTGCTGGCAGTCATCATTGCCCGATCGCACATATTGATAACTTACTCTCAGTATATAGTTGATATTGCCCATAAACGACATGTCATAGACCTTGGTGTATTCTCCATCGGTAGCCCATATTCCCCTGGAAACCATTCTTTTGATTTCAACATCGCCACGATTGACGTCTCGTTGATAAAGAAAAAGGTCCAGAGCTGAAGTTTTTTTCTGTATTTTGACTAATCTGATATCGGTGGTTCTCACAGCATTTACTCAACAACGCTGGTCTGTTGGTTCTTGAACTTGCAGATAACAGTACCTCGGTTGTATTTATCAAACTAGTAACCCAGATATCATCCGCTGGCGACGGCTCCCTCATTAGAACAATGATCAACCCATTATAATCGGAGTTTGGTAAATAACATCCAAGTTCAACATAATAACACATTTTAATCGATTATACATTTAAATAATAATGGGGAGATAGTTATCAGATTGGGAACTGATAATGGGTTGTCATTTCGCCTGGGACTACACAACTTTGCTCCCTCGTTTTTGTTGCCGCTGATAACCCTGAATTTTGCTGGATTGGATTTCCAGCCGAATACAGCAAACCCAACACGGTATTATCGTGCGCTTCCGCTTTCTTGCTGACCGCATTCCAAGCACTTGAACTTTTCGCCTTGGATAGGCGGTACAGCGACTCCATCATGGCCAGTCTCGTTCGTAAGCCCAGCTTGTTGATAATGCTCCTGACTTGTTTGACGGTCATTGCCGGATTGGATTTTTTCGGATTGATTGCTGTGACCTGCTCGAGGAAGCAGTGCCCGACATGGGCTTGTAAAGGTTTCGTAGTCATCTTATGGCAACATGGGCATTCTTGTTGAGCACCAGCCAAAGGAATAGAGTGACTTTCAGCTTCCGCGTTGCCCCAATTCAAGAACCCGTCAGTTTTCATGGGCGACGACATGATCTGTAAATGCGATGCGACGCTTTCTGCGAACAATGCCGATTGTTGCAGCATGTGCATTCCTGCCTCTTCATCGCTTGTGTCGTTGGTTGGCAGTGGCTGTGCAGTGACGGAAAGGAACCCTTCTTGACTGTCCACTCCCATCCAAGCCGGATAGTTCATCGCCGAATCGAGGTCTCTTGAGGGTATCTCTGGAGGTTGTGTTTATTTCCAAAAAATCTTCCGAATAATATCTCGAGATTTTTTTGCAGCCGCCTTTTGAGCTGGATCCAGGTACGATGATGATCGTTCTGGCACCCTTGGATAGCACACGTCCAGGAAATCGAGCCGGCGGGGATCTTGTGCTGAGTTCGACAGTTTACATAATGATTGGGGTGGCGTTATTCGCCCTGGCGATATAGGATGGCAGTGTGTGTGTGTGTGACGTAGTGCTGGGCGTGTTTGGATATATCCCCCCAACAGTGGTGGTGTGGTTGAGAGGGGCACCTGATATGGGGGGGATCATCACGACCCTACCCACTGGACCCACTGATCAATGACAGGGTCCCCTGTCGGGATATTCAACAATAATACACTGTCTCACTGGCCAACCAACCAGTAACACACGCCCCACCACCACCGACCCTTGGCCGTTTCCCAACTTCACCTGTTTCTGATTACAGCCAGAGGACGTCCCTTGAGATTATAAATAGGCTCTACCAGCCCCTGACGCTAGATCTATATTGTTCTGCTTTAGCGTCGGAATTGCGTAAAATAGTTTATTGCATGAAGGTTGTGCAGTTCGATGATCAGGTATTGAGGACGTTGATCGAACGGTTACAGTGAAGAACAATATCACCTGGTTAACTGTTTGTGCATTTGATCCTAATTTCCCTTCTGCACCAAAATACAACTTACGGAAGAACGTCTACAAAAGATCAATACCAAGTACAGAAATGTACAGAAATGAGGTAAAGGCGAGGATTCCCATTGGCCTTCCAGATTTCCGTGATCACTCGTCATTATCGACCAGAAATCATTGCACTTGTAAGACAACCTGTTTGGCGACATTAAATAGGAATACTGTCTGAATCTGGGGTACTGTAGATTTGCACAGTAAACCCACATCCTATGTAAAGTTTGCCTATTCGTGGCGAGGACCATAACAGTTTTCCACGTCAACGTTCTTGCCAATACCGCTGTGTTGTTTAGGGGTTTACAAACAATACCAACCACCCCTTTGATTCATTCGTCAACCGTTATTTGAAAACTAGCTGGACTGTAATGATGCGACGTGTACGACACGAAGCGCCAGATGAGTTGAGGTGGTTGCAGGTCATCGCTCATTTCCCGGCCAATCGGTCAGCCCAGCTGAACGGTCATCTGTCAATAATTTGGCCATCTATCAACGTATCGCCGGAATGACCAACGATCAGTTCGTCCGATTATGGCGTCGGCATTCGCTGTAATCTAGGACAGTATTTACTAATTGCACAGACCGTTCAGCCACTGGTTATGATCGCCTGCAAAAGGCGGAACTACATCCTCACCCCTCAACTCCAGAATAGTTCGACAACAAAAACACCCCCGATAAAGGAAACAGCAAAGTAGAAAACCAACAACGACATTTGACTGAAGACGCAACGAGAGAGTTTCAAACCATTGTCCGATTGGAAATAATAAATCAATTCCTCTGGAATATCATACGACCATCGATTAGCCGAACTATTGGAATAATTAAGGCCCATTGTGTCAGAATCAACCTCAACCAAACGAGAACCCTGAGGACGATGGCAGAAATCGCTTGATTGACGGAGTCCGTGACGGACTTATCCGGACTACGACCCAGGGCTGTTCTGGACAGGGATCGATCGTGAGGGGTTTGTGACCCAGATCGGATTAACGTCGCTCGTTGGATCGAGCTGGATGAAGTTCTCCTATGAGTTCTCAAATCTATGTGGAAGTTCCTATCAAGGCGGTAATGTGCTCTTCTCCAAAGACGGAAACTCCATTCTGAGTCCCGTCGGCAATCGAATATCGCAATTCGACCTGGTCCAGTACGTTCGACCGCATTCTCTTGAACGGCACCGATTCTCCCTGGTTTCTGACTCTCATGTTGTTCCCATAGCCATAAATGCTCAACGTTCCCGTTCGAGAACCAGAACAACATCACGCGTATCGCCCTGAGCCCATGCGGTTCCAAACTGATCTCGATCGACCAGGACGGATACGCGCTCCTGATCAACTACCACAAACGCGTGATCGTGAACAAGTTCAAGTTCAAGGGCCCCGTTCTGGACATGAAATTCAGTCCCGATGGGCGATACCTGGCCGTGACCAAAGGAAAGCACTGCGACGTGTGGATGGCGCCCGCCCTACTCTGCCAGTATTCCCCATTCACATTATACCGAACCTATACGGGTCATTACGACCACATCACCCACATCAACTGGTCCAACGACTCCCAGTTCCTGTTCACCTGCTCGTTGGACATGTCGGTCAAGATGTTCTCCCTCGATCCCATCCCCGGATTCCGCCCGTTGACCTTGGCCGGCCACCGGTCCCGTACGATCGCGTCCTTCACCGACCACACCGATACGCTCTATACGCTCGCTGAAGATGGCGCCCTGTTTGTTTGGTCATTTGCGGTGGACGAGGACGGTCAAGTCGCCGCCGGTAATTCCCTAGCCAGTGGCCATTTCGCCATCGAGAAAAAGCACTTTCTCGCCAAAGATCACGCCAGGACGGAATCAGCCGCGTTCCATCAAGTTGGGGATCTGAATCTGGTCGTGGTCGGATTCAGCTCGGGACTGTTCTCGTTGTACTCATTGCCGGATATCCTGGAGATCCATTCGCTATCGATCAGCAATCAGCAGATCTCGACCGTCGCCATCAGCCCGACCGGCGACTGGCTCGGGTTCGGCTCGTCCACGCTCGGCCAGCTCCTGGTCTGGGAATGGCAATCCGAGACCTACATCCTCAAACAACAGGGCCACAGCAACGACATCAACGCCGTCGCCTACTCGACCGACGGCCAGATCATGTGCACCGGCGCCGACGACGGCAAGGTGAAGATCTGGAACAGCAGCAGCGGGTTCTGTTTCGCCACGTTTGCCGATCACGCCGGTCCCATCACGGCGATCGAGTTCACATCGGCCGGCAACGTCGTGATCAGCTCATCGTTGGACGGAACGGTTCGTGCCTACGACCTCGTCCGATATCGAAATTTCCGAACGCTGGTGTCGCCAACGACGTGCCAGTTCATATCGCTGGCGATCGACCCG
This sequence comes from Spongospora subterranea, assembly GCA_900404475.1. Classification (NCBI taxonomy): domain Eukaryota; phylum Endomyxa; class Phytomyxea; order Plasmodiophorida; family Plasmodiophoridae; genus Spongospora; species Spongospora subterranea. The sequence continues at coordinate 90,303 of OUQQ01000016.1, read as the reverse complement.
TCTGGGGAGATTATCTGCGCTGGCGCCATGGACCCATTCGATATATTCGTCTGGTCGTTGCAGACCGGGCGTCTGTTGGACGTTCTTTCGGGCCATGAAGGCCCCGTCTGCTCGTTGGCGTTCTCCGACGAACAGTCGATGCTGGCGTCGTGTTCGTGGGACAAGACCGCCAAACTCTGGGATGTGTTCGAGAGGAAGGCGTCGGTCGACAACATGGTCCATGGATCGGACGTTCTGGCGGTCGCGTTCCGATCCGACGGCAACGAGCTGTGCACGTCGTCGTTGGACGGCCAGCTGTATTTCTGGGATATCAATTCCAACACCCTCAAGGGCACGATCGAGTGCCGCGAAGACATTCGCGGAGGTCGTCGTCGGAACGATCCTCGATCCGCCGAGAACAGCACCCAGGGCATCTCGTTCCGCTCGATCTGCTATTCCGCCGACAATCGGTACATCCTGGCGGGTGGCGATAGTAAGTTCATCTGCATCTACGACGTCGACGCGCGCGTATTGGTGTCGCGCTATCAGATCTCCTGCAATCGGTCACTCGATGGCGTGGTCGATCAGCTCAACAGCCGCCGAATGACCGACGCCGGCCCCGTCGACGACATCGACGCCTCCGATAGCGACCACGACGACCTGCAGACGCGCCTGGCGAAACGCGATCACCTTCCTGGTGTTTGTCGTGGACAGCTCTCGTCACGACGTGTGATTCCATCGATCCGTTGCCGGGCGGTTCGGTTCTCGCCAACGGGTCGTTCCTGGGTCGCCGCCGCCACCCAAGGCCTGCTAATCTATTCCCTGGACCAGGAGCTGCTGTTCGACCCGGTCGACCTCGACGTCGACATCACGCCGGCCACGATCGCGTCCACGTTCAGGAGCGGGGAGCTGTCGAAGGCGTTGGTGATGGCGCTGCGACTCAACGAACACGCCATTCTGGAGACGATTCTGGTCACGATCCCTGCCGACGACGTCGCACTGATCGTCCGTTCGATCCCGTTGGTGTTCCTGGAGCGGATGTTGAACCTGATCGCCGACGGGTTGGAAACGCGCTCGGAACTGGAAATCTACCTGGTTTGGGTCGTGAATCTGCTGACCATTCACGGGACCTATCTCAAACGGAATTCGCACCACATGTTGACCGCGTTCCGATCGCTACAGAAGAACATGGGCGCCGCGTTCGCCAACCTTAGCTCGCTCTGCAATTCCAACCAATACCAGCTCGAGTACCTGATCGCAAAGATCGCTCGGCAGGATATGATCGCCGCCCCATCACCAACACCACCAGCCGACGATCAATACAGAATCGCGGCCTAGTCGCCTTTGCCTTTCATCAGTTTGTCGATTGTCCAGATGTTCGAGACGAAATATATCGTTGACCTTCAGATTAGCGCAATAAAGGGTACTAAGGTCAAATTATGAGGGAATTTGACCATTATGAGAGAATGTATCGATTGATTCCAGAAATCAAGTTTCTGCCAGAAAATCGCGTCGATTGTTTCCGTTGGACAGGTCTCAAAATCTCCAGCATGAGTCCGTTAACGATAATGCTCGCACTGATCCTTCAGGGCCCAAACTTCCACCAAGATGATGCAACATGACGGAGATTATCGTCCTTCGTGCAATGGGCAACACAACAACCAGATGATTGTTCAGAGTTCGAGTTCCCAACTGAAACCGCTGATAGTCAGCGTTGGGAAATGGTTGTGGTTCTCCCAACGCTGTCGACGATCGACACTTTGATACCGACGTCTAAATGGTGATCCCCTGCCACAAATCCGTCGCCGTGGTGGAAGCGCCACAACCATGTTCCAAACTGACTTTCCCCAAGTTTCAGGTCGGAAATCGAAATGCGAAACAGTGATCGGGTTGGTGTAATGCCCATTGCACGACATGAACAACAGGATACGAGAAAAAGAGAGAGAGAGAGAGAGAAACAGGAAAAGGCGGAGGAGAAACGGCCACAATAATGTTGATCAAGTTGGAATAGCGCCATGTGGAAGGGTCGCGCGCACTGCCTATGATACATGACACGGGCTGCGCCCTGGTGGGGTAGATTGGTAGATCACCAACAATCACCCAGCTCATGACACACATGTCGTCTGGGTCCAGGGACGGAGATTGCGCCATGTCACAGTGTATGGGATCAGCAGGACCGTGATCGGATATTCCAGATCGCAGATGGCGATCTGCCCTGCTGGACTATCTGCCGAGATCATCCCGAATCCGTGCTCGGTTCCCGTGCATAGATTTTCCGGGGAGTACCCATCGCATTCGGCGCCCATGACCGTTGATTTCACGATCGTTGCTCTGAGGCATAGTTACTATATCCATATGAGCACATCTCCACATGTATTTACCGATTACTCATTGTCGAGTGTCACACCATTTGTATGACCCTTTGATGTGCTCGGGTTTTCGGCAATCTCAGCCAGCGCTGTTTGAATAGGGGAAACTTCCATCGCACACCCAACTCGTATCGACGCCGTCGAACTGTGATAGCAAATCCCTTTCGCAGAGATTAGGTCAGGACCGCAACCCAAATATATCTGCTGCCGCCCAATTGTAATGCGCTTTCATCACAGCAATCAAGACCGGACGTCGAATATTTCTGAGCTACAACCTTGATGGGTCCGATGAGATGTTGTCGGCCTGGGCCGAAAACCAATTAAAACACTTCTTCGACGAGCGCCGTTGAATCAGTATCTTCTGTCATCAATAGATATCAAAATTTTGTTAATCTTTCTGAAGATGATTTTGAGGCTGTTCTATGGGTCGGCCTTTCCCAAAAGTACAGTTTTTCACAAAATAGTCGTTGAGCAGTTAATGGATGAATTGTTCAATACATTTTGTTTTCGTCAATTTACATAAGTTCTCACCCTTTCTATTGTCGAGCTTCATCGAGTATCTTTAGCAATTACATTTGAATCAAGTTTGAACCAGCAGGAGATTGTTGTGATTGGCCGGCTCCAATCACATTCACGTGGTTCAAAACTCGTTTAGATCTCGATCGCTCCTTGTAATCGCGTAAATTGATCAATCGCCGGGTCTTCGCCGATGGAGAAAACCAATCCAGCGATGCGTTTCACAGGAGATCGCAGTCCCCTACGTTGGACACCAGACGCGCCATGGAATAAACGGCCAATATTGACACGATGTCTCGAACATGATGAATTTCGGACTGATGGACGGCTGGAGATGGCTGGTCCTTTGCGGTCAGTACAAGCCCAAATAGTTCGGCAATGCTCGCCAGAATACGCCATCGATGCCGGCGATACATGGCAACCGAGACCCAGCCATCGTCGGCAACGTCACCGAAGCTGTCGCACCCAGCGACGCATATCACGTCGTCGGTCTCGACATTCGCGGTGGCGCGAGAACGCAATTTCGTCCTAGTCGACAAGACGATGGAGCTGAAGATGATCATAGCAAACGATTCGAAATACGTGTTTTGTCGCCCATCAAAATTCGGCAAGACCATGACGCTGACGACCTTGGGCTCTCTGTTCAGTGGTGAAAGGCATTTTTTCGACGGGTCGGTCGGGAGCCGACTGGCGATCGCCGACACCGACTGGGATTGGAAATCGGAACAGCACAACGTATTGCACTTCAATATGCAAGGGATCGCCAGGCGGAAGGATTTCCGCCACTCCCTGATGGAGTCCATTCGTCGGCTGGGCCAACAACATGGGCTGGGCGATTCTGTCTCCAGGACGTCGGTCAAGGGCGCGGTTCGGGACCTGATCGTCGGAGCGGCGTCGAGATCGCCCAGCGGCAAAGTCGTCGTGCTAGTCGACGAAGTCGACGCGCCAGTATCGGATGTACTGTCGTCCATGGGCCCAAACGAGAAGCAAATCGCGGCTGACGCCAATTCGTTGGTCGTGTCGGATTTCTTGGACGCCATCGAGGCGCTGGAAGGGCATATCCGTTTTCAGTTCTATACGGCGGTGGGGCGAATTGACATCCCCGGGTACATATCGGATCTGACCTTTGACGACCACGCGGCCAACCTGGTCGGCTATACGACCGAGGAGATTCGCCAGAACTTCGGTCGGGAGCTGGCGATCCTGAGGGACAAGCTGGACGCGGCCAGCACCGATGAGGTTGAGGAGAAGATCTCGGATTGGTACGGGGGGTATAATTGGGGCTCGCTAGGTCAAGATCGGCATTGTCATAACCCATATGCGATCAATATGTTGATGCGTTGCCATGAGTTTGGCCCGCATTGGTCGTCGGCCGTTGGGCCCATGCTGTGGCTGTTTGACGTGCTGATGCAGACCGACGTGGCCAATCCCTTCGAAGGGCAGTTGCCATTGCAAATGGAGCTGCCGTGGAAGAACAAATTCAAACGCTGTTCCGACGCCGTTGAGAACGACATCCATATGCTCTTGCTGAAATTGGGGCTTTTGACGGTGAGGCGTGTTGAAGTGGATGCCGAAACCCTAGTAAGGATAGGTCGAGTTGGCGTTCCAAATATGTAGGTTCATGGTCTCTTGTTATGATTGAAATCGTGTTGACTGAATCAAATTACGTTTTGGGTTCGCCAGAGACGTTAACGAGTACATGGTCTTGCCTCTGATCGATGCCCTATATCGTCCTCAAGCCGATTAGCACGTACAGCAATATACTGGGGTCGGAAAAAAGGCGCTACTCTGGTCAAGGGCATCATTGTTGCGTCAGTACAAAGGACGAATCACGATAGCGCTAACGAATTATATATATATACAAACTTCCTGGTTCTTTTTATTGAGCTTTAACCCTGAACACACATGTGGGTGCGGGATATGTGGGCGGGCGATGCCGAACCTCAATCCGATCTGTCAAAACACTCATATGCAGAAAGTGCAATAAACTCAACTGAAGCACCGTCAACGGTCACTTATTACTGGTGTAGCGCCTGGCGAGGGATATCGCAGCGCCATGCTTTGTCAAATGACAGGGACTGACCCGACTATGTAACACCACCCCCACCCCCACCATCATACAGTCACAGACTGGGTCGACCAACGTTGGGAGAAGGTGACCGTTACTACTGTAGTCAGAGTGGGGTCAAAAAGAGGCTCTCTCGGCGTCGGTCGGTAATATCGCCAGTCGGGGACAGAATATACGTTGAGCGCAGACCCGGATATAGGTGGACGTTAATACCAGTTACTATCGCACATGGGAGAGGCCGTCCCCATTCTGGCCAGGAAACCGGGGGCCGGTACCGATATCGGGGGTGATCCCAGGGCGCCCGGCGCCGGTCGAATCGATCCCGCCGCCAATCGGTTCCCGTTCTGTATTGTGTTCGGTCCATTGCCGATTATATCGTTAGTCGATCTCGTTCGACCGATGTGTTCAGCTGATGGACAGGTTCATTTGCAGTTGGATTATTCCGATTATTGGCCATATGGGAATATGCGACTCTACAGGCCGTGTCCATGATTTCGCTGGATCATATTTCATTGGTATTGACGACTTTATGGTGGGGAAAGTCACCAGGTTAGTGTGTTTTTGACGAAAGGACGATTTCTTCTGTTCAGCATTGGTGTTATCCAGATATTATCAGATCGACCCCTGGTCGTGTTCATTCCCGGGAATGAATCCGTCATTGTCGATCGAGGAGCGATGGGACTTATCGTTAGCGTCGGCCGATGATGAATACAGCAAACTGCAGGTGATATTTTCTGGCTCACCATATCTACTCGGTTTGCTAACCTCTCCACCTCAGCACAATATATTCACTAATAACTGCCATCATCATGCTAGCTGTTCTCTCCACAAAGCGGGTAAACCTTGGTCAAGTACGCCACACCAATTCCCCGTACCCGCCGCCCATCTCTAAATCTGTCGTTGGTCAGTGATCTACTGCTGGTATCTGATCACATGTCGTGGGACGTTCGTGTCGGTGTCCAGCTTCATCCGAACCTATATGGGGTTCTCCGTCCTGATCGGGATCGCGGCGTCATTGTATTTCTCATTGCGGTGAAGTTGTGGTTGATCTCTGTGCGAGTTTGTGTTCCTGGTGGCGTCTCTCTCCTGGGGGGCACAACTCGCCAGCTGTGCTGGCCCCACCGCGACACAACATGTACCATACTGTATCGACTGTTTGAAACCTAATTAAATCTCAACATAAATAACATCACTGGAATAAACTCGTGATCGATTTTTTGGTGTTTTTTACTCTCAAAATCGTAACGTTGATGCGGACTGCGTGACGGTATCCGGAAACTATTGCGCCCGGTCAGGTTCCTGACTCTACCTCTATCTCAGAATATAAATTCGTTTTCATGAAAGTATCTGACCCGGTTTCCGCAATACGGAAATCGAAAAAGAAGGCGAAATCGGTCGATAAAAGCAGTGAGAGGAAATCGGGCGATAATGGTGATTATTGTGTGAAAGATCTTAATCCTGAGGAACCACTCAAGGCCGAAAAATCGCTGAAAAAACGGAAGAAAACCCATGAGAAACCGATGAATGTCGAACCGGAGCAGATTATCGAGATTGTCGCTGAGAAACCATTGAAGAAGAAGAAGTCGTCGAAAAGCAAAGCCAAAGAAGGTGAAAGCGAGACAAGAACGTCAATTAAAGTGAAATCGTCGATGAGTTCAGATGATGTCAAGGAGTATCGTCAGAAGCACTCGATCGTTGTCGGTATGTGATGACGCCATCTGGCCACGCCGGGATCCTAACTGAAATACCGATTCCCCACACAGATGACGCGGCGTCGTCCAACGAATTCCACCCGATCGGCGCCTTCACCGACCTGGGTCTTCCCAGCAGTATCACGTCCTGCATATCGGGGTTCACGAATCCCACCCCCATTCAGGCCCAATGTTGGCCAATCTTACTGTCGGGAAGGGATTGTAAGCCAATCCGACTCACCCCATCTGGAAATTCCAGTAATAATCGTGTTTTTTGTTTCAGGCGTTGGTATTGCCGAGACCGGAAGTGGGAAGACGTTGGCTTTTTGTCTGCCGGCGTTAGCGCATATTCAATCGCATCCGCCCTTATCCAAATCCAGCAAAAACAGTGGCCCGATCGTGCTGGTGCTATCGCCAACCCGGGAGCTGGCCATGCAAAGCGCCGAGGTGTGTGTGGGCGCGGGCCAGGCGTCGTCGACCAAGACCGTCTGCGTGTATGGTGGCGGGAATAAGCACGAACAAGTTGGGGAGCTGAAGGGGATCGTCCACATGATGGTGGCGACACCGGGGAGATTGCTGGGCTATATCAGGGAAGGGGTTATCAGCCTCAAACAGGTCTCGTATCTGGTCCTGGATGAAGCCGACCGAATGCTGGATCTCGGATTCGAGCCCGATATCCGCGCGATCGTCGCCGCTATCGGGGATCGCCCACGCCAGACGGTCATGTTCTCGGCAACCTGGCCCGCCGAGATTCAGAAACTGGCGAGCGAGTTCCTGAACAACCCGGTCCGCGTCACCATCGGATCCGATGATCTGTCGGCCAGCGCCAACGTCAAGCAGATCGTGGAGGTGGTCGACGGACACGATCGCGATCGGTTACTGGATCAGCTCCTGAAGCAATATCACGATGGCGTCAATCGCGTCATCGTGTTCGTGCTCTACAAGAAGGAGGCGATCCGCGTTGAATCCACCCTCAAGCGGAAAGGTTGGTCGTGTACGGCCCTGCATGGCGACAAATCGCAGCCGGAGCGAACTGCCTCACTGATGGATTTCAAGAGCGGGAAATTCCCGCTGCTGATCGCCACCGACGTTGCCGCTCGTGGTCTCGACATTCCCAAGGTCGAGTACGTGATCAACTACTCATTTCCTCTGACAATCGAGGACTATATTCACAGAATCGGTACGATAACAACCCATCGTGTCGTATCCGCCCTAATTCATCCACAGGTCGTACTGGCCGCGCTGGCAACAAGGGCATCGCCCACACGTTCTTCACCATCGCCGATAAAGCGCATTCCGGCGAGTTGATCAACGTGCTGAACGAGAGCGGGGCCAGCGTTCCCGAAGCGCTGATGAAGTTCGGCGGCGGTGTCAAGAAGAAACAGCACGCTCTGTATGGGGCCCATTTCCGTTCTACTGGTGGTGATGCGCCTATGCCGTCTTCCAAGCATGTCAAGTTTTGATCCAAATTTCCCCTAAACAATGTATTCTATTAATTACTCTTGCCGATCTCCCAGTTTTCCTCTATTTTAGTTGTTGAACCGGGGTCGGTCGATACTGTGACGAAAACATCCGACCGGCAACGAAAATACTGTATATTTTCCATTGTGTCGAAATACGCGATTGGGTCGAGTGAGCGATAATCTACAATAATGTCGGCAACATAGGGTTGCGACCAGAATTAAGTTATCGCCATCGCCGTTGATGGATTGGCAGGTATCGTTATGGCTCTTTCTACAATCCATTTTTTGAGCAGTAATTTCGACGAAGTGGTACGATGCCAGGCCGACCTGCTTGAGGCCATAAATTGCATTGTGGAGTCTGCACATTAAAGGTTCCCCCTGGTTGGGTGTCGGCTCCGAAAGCCTTCGGTTGGGTGAGGTATACTGTAGTTCTGCGTCGTGATCCGCGTTCAAGTCGGCTGTGTCAACAACGAGATTGCTCTGGACCTGCAGCCCTGGGCCTTCAGTCCGATCATCGTTGAAATGGTTGCAGTAGTTGCGACAGGGAAGAACGTCTCGTCGTAGTCAGCTCCCATCCCTTTGGGACAATCCTTGGCCAACTAGTCGTGCTCTGTAGCATTCAATAGTGCCATCGCCGTTCGTCTTTACCTGTTGAATCGATGGCCTTTCGCCCGGATGGAACCTTGCATAGAGACCATCATGTGCCATTTTTTGTTCATGGACTGATGTTCGTGCTGCATCGCTATCCCATATAGAGTCATCAATTTTAAAAAAGCAATCAACCGACCCGATCAACAACAATGGTAGGAGCGATGGACCTGGAACATCAGTCCCTGACAAAAACGGAACGTACGGTAGTCTTTTGTGCAAATTCCCATCCTGGCGATCAAATTCAAGTAAAAATCCAAGTAAAAGCGAATCTCGATGGAACAATCGGTTGCTAAAAAGTTCAGCTTGTTGCCCAAGGGTCCCACAAAATCGGTGTGATAGTGTTCCTCCAGTAGCAAGGCATGGCAACCATTCGCACGATGATCGGAATCAAGCTTCCTTTTTGGTCCTTTTGATTGGGATTTTTAGATTCTTCCAGCTCACTTGGCTGCCAGGTCAAGCAACTGGACGATGGACGGATTTCGGTGGCGCCAAATATCTTGAGGAGTCGATTTCAAGAAGCCAGTGCAAATCGTCCCGGAATTATGTGTCAATGCATCAGATAATTGGAATTTCAGACAACAGACTTGAATACGTCGAGCGGGCGGCGAATCCACCTACGTTCTGTACGTTGATAAGGTCATGGCTAAATTAAACAACTCGATGACGCGGTTGTTTCAGTTTGATAACGTGCAGACAACATTTCGACTATCGCATCGTTATGAGGAGTTGGCAGGGTTTACAAAAAACAACAGGAGAGGAGTATGTAATCACGCAAAGGTATTTAATGCAATAATTGACCGCAATTTCATACAAAATTGATTTACAGGTAGATTACCCACAACGGGTGCCGACGCGGCAACTTGCTGAATGTGAGAAATTCTTACTAGATCAGGAAACTCGACAGCTCCAGGACTAAACTCGACTGCAACAGAAAATTCCGGATTTCCTCCCTTATCTGCATCAATTTCAAACCTATCAATTTCTCGTCGATGTGGAAAGATACCTGTCCGATAAACTTTGACAAGCAGATGAGAGCAATACAATAATTGCATCATTTCAAGATTGTCAGCGACCGTCTGGTTTTCTGATATCCCAGACCATAAGATTGCATTACGAAGACAATGCATATGGGACTCATTCAGAAAGTAGAAGCAACAACGGCTTCTAGGCGTCAAACCGTGCTGAAACTAATAAGCAAGAATCAACACAATCGTCGAGTGGAATGACCGAGAATGATTACCGAAAGGCAGAAGTTAATAATTCGTTCAATAATGGGTTTACCCAGCAAGAACGCGATTCTACGCTTTTCATCAACTGAAACACCGTATCTACAGACATTTGGATGAAGAACTACGACAAATCAACATCCACTTACTCTTGAGGCACAACAAAATCAGATAACATCTTTGACACTTGAAAAACAGGAGAAAGATGTTTGTGGAACTCAGGTAAAATGTCGAAGTTATGCAATAAATCATATGCTGCCTGTAGTCACATTTGACAAGAGGATAACCATATTGCGCCGTATTGGAATTATTACCGAATCAAATATATCTGGTATCTTCGTAACGTCCCAAGCACCAACCAAGTTGCAGCGAAAACTTTTATAAAGCTTCTGCCATCTACGGAATAGAAGCGAAACGGATTCACCATGGTAGGAAAGCGCGACTAACACAAGCCCATCAATACCAAAACACTTGATATGAACATGCAAAGACCTGGAGCAGCGTGTTGATCATCGGCGATATATCTGACATGAATGATGATATTTTTAGAATGCAGCCAGAATAATGAAGTACACAATACTGGATAAGCAGCTTGAGGGATGCAAGAAGATACGCAAGCCTTTCTTGTGGACTGTCTATAACTTTCAAAGCAGTGGATATTCCAAAAGAATAGATCGGTGTTGCGCCGTCGTACGCATCGTCTTGCCGATATTCTAACAACGTTTTCTCGAGCGTGTTCTTAGACCTTTGAATCGCTTCCTATCAAAAGTAAAAAATTATCAGGCCAAGACTCCAGAATTATATGTTGATTACCTTAGCTGCCGACGAGAAGCGTACAAGTGGGTCAACTTCATCGACTTTATAGAACGTGGACGGACTTGAGGCAGAAAATGCTTCGAGAAACTTTTCCGCCGACATGCGTACTCTAGATAACTACAGAGTTCAAGGGTTGCCAGCATGTGCTGTTGGAAAAAAATACCGATCCATATGGCTTGAATGCGCTGCTGTGTTACTGATGAAATTGCTGAGGTCAGATCCAACTTCGTCTGCGACACTTTGTCGAATATGAAGTCCAAGATTTAGGGACTGCTGAATGCCAGATTCCGTTATCTCGCCTCCCCATTTGCATACAACTAGGGCGGCGGCACTCCCTGAGACCCATCATGTAGGTACAATATACTGTAACACTGATATGGTAATGACCTTTAGGGTCCTGCTTAACGTGTAGTTGAGTGCTTTTGAAGGAAGACAGCAAAACGCACTCGAGACTTCGCAGAGAGTCCAGGTACTTCAAATTATCGTGTGAAGTAGTTCCATCACCACTACGAAAGCATATGGACTGGACGTGGGTTAATAACAAATGTCTGTCTGCTTCCGTCTGAGAAAACAAAATAAAAAAACATAAATTTGGGAGTGTTGAACATTTACCTTCAGTTTTCCAATTGACACAAGCGACTTGATCTCCGGATCAGTGCTGAGAATTTTTATCTTTTGCTTTGGGGTTCTATCCGAATGTCGGAATACACCTAAGATTCCAACAAGCTGGCGCGCATCCGAAATCGGCTTTGCTTCCTGCAAAAAATTTCATTGGCAGCCTAGGCATTGAACGGTTTGATGATATACGTTTTGGTGATAGTTTCTGCAGATATTCCGAAGGATATTTGCACAGTGATCATAATAACGGGCATCGCCTTTTACAAAAGACCAGCCATTAACCTTGAAGGGCGTTAACAAAATTGTCAGGCAAAACATCGATTTCTTACATCAATAACATACGATTTATTGTCATTTCGTAAGATGTCAAGGCCACAAACTGTCTGTTTGAAACATTTTGTAACCATGGTCGCCATTGACAATTCCTCGTCAGTTAAGCGTTCAATCTGCCGCCTTTCTTTTCCAAATCGGTTTCTCTCTACTATTCCGTCGACGGTGGGGGATTTCCTAGACTCACTGTGAGCATAAGACCTAAACAGCAAGTTGAGCAAACTTGTCATTTTGAATGATGTTGTTACAGCTTACGAGCCTACTGCGAAAACTTTGATATCCCTTCCTGTCTCCACAAACTCCTCGTATACATAGGAACCATTTCTGCGAACAACACAATTCTCATGAGAAATCTCTGATGATCTGCAACGTTAATGAGAAAACTATATGTGACTAAAACTGAACGACACCAACCGGTCTTTGATTTTGCGAAATAGACGCCGACACCCACCGCCGTCTGAGTCGAGCATTAAGCGTGCTTACAAATTCGGTGCGATTCAAATATAAAGTACCTGGGTAATAGACCCTAATATTATGGTCATCACCAGAAACTGGTTTTTCGACAAACGGTTTTTTCATCAATTGACCATCGATGCAAATATGGCCCTCGTATTCTTCAAAAGACTGTGTTGAGTTCCCATCGGCATCCCTAAGTTGAGTATTTGAGAAAACCTGAGACAAAAACGAGCTTATAGTATGGACATCACCTGTTCATCACTAAATAGTGTGGCGTTGATATACAATTTTTCTCAAGAATTTTGTAAACCTACAGAACAAAAAGTCAGTGTCACGTGCAATCAATTTGATGATGTTTTACAAGACGTCTGTCCAGTAATGTCCTTTGAAGAATTAAGTCGTTAACCAAAAACGGTTTCGGCTCCAACTCGGAATACATAATCGCTTTGTTCAGTGGAAAGCCAGTTGAATGAAAAGCGATTAAAACTTCGACTTTAGGCCAATCCTCAATGTCCGAATTCAGAATCATTAGCTCCTGGAAAATAATAACTTGGCAATCGCCGAACGCTCTTATTCGGTCCAGTATTTCAGTCATCGGCTGCGAGAGAACCTTCTTGGCCATGGCGCACACGCCGATGATGACCATGACTGCCGCAAGGCCACTAAATGGTCGAGCGCTATCACTTGCTGCTGCAGAAAGGGTGTGGTTTCCCTGATCGAATTATGGTTTGCTGATGAATGAATCAATATTGGTGTGAGTAGTATGACAGGAGTAAATGACATGACACAGAGACATGTCAACGATTCATGAGGTGCGCGCAACCTTGACTGTATCGTAAGGTGGGTGATCAATTAATGCGCACTGACCGCTGTTCAAGTTCGACGTTGAATCATTCTCGTACCAATATAGAACGCGGATCACGATTCATCGTTGATGTTGGGGATCGAGTCAGAGGCAAGGGCAACGGTGGTAGCCGAGGAGAGACCGGAGACGAAAGCGGGGTAGTCGGAAACCGGGAAGGTTTACATGATTAGGACCGTGTCACACATCATAGCTGACACGAATGGAGGTCGACGGAGGGCTTTCGGAGACACGTCGATATTCTGAAGGATGTTGGATAGTTGAAGTTATTGTTATCAAGGACAAAAACGCGCTAATACCGTTTCATAATCCTGTGTTCACCCTCGACGTCGCTTAACTATTTCGCCGGGCCGGTTTCCCCAGCTTGACAATCCCGAAACTCAGAAACCCTCAATGAGGACAGGAATCAAGGCCAACAAAATCCCACTATTTATCAGAAGTTTATTCAGTTGAGTTAACGCCGGAAATCGTCGTTATAAAACGGAGGATACTCGGAACCGTTCGAATAACCTTGAGGAGGCATTTGCGGATGTGACAAATCAGAGGGTGAGGAATGTGGACGATAATACAAAGGCTGGCGAGGGGGAGGTACGTGAGCATACCCTCTGGCATCCTGGATGCGCCTGTTGTCCAAAGGCATTCTGGCAAAATTCGTTGATATCGAAGGTGCTGCCATTTGCTCGCAACGCCTGGATGGCCCATCGCCTGAGGATTTATGTTTTTTTGCCTTTTCTGGTTTCTTCTTCGCATTGCGCTCCTCTTCGTCATCGGAGTATTCAACAATTTTAGGATTCTCTTCGTCGTTGAGATGAGACGCATCTGTGCCTTTGCGATCCAAATTTGATTGTTCCAGCAGTTGATACAGCTCTGAAACGGCGAAAACGATCGTAGATGGGATAATAATTTCGGGAGGAATTCCGTGATCATCGCGAAGTCGGACAAGGTAGAACGGTTCTTCGACGGGGCCAATTATATCGTCAATCCACCCGAGAGGGGTCCTGTCAGATAATATAACAGCGCCTCCAATGTCTATCACACCAACGCCTTTGAGAGCCTTGATCACCATGGTGCCTTCCACATGCGACATAATAGTCCCTGCTGCATGGATTTTCGCATCGGGAGGAACAACAAGTGACAAGCGGTCGGGGATCTCGATCAATGCTGGGTCCATCTCATTCAGAGTACGGGGGATTTCGTCAACCACTTTGAAAGAATCCGCAATAAACCGATCCAGATCAGCACGATCGATGACTTCCTCGGCGTCGTCATCGCTTAGATCACTTTCAGAATCTTCGTCAAGGCAAGGATCGGAGTCAACTTCAAACTCAGCTAGCATGGCGGATGCGTTCGCATCGGTAGCAGCTTCGGCTGACATATCATCCGAGCATATAAGAATTGTTTCTTGAATAGGTTCAAGAAGCATGTCGGATCGGTCGTCCTCCATGGTGTTTGTGGCTGATCCGCTTTCATCACCATGTATAACATCTTGAGCAGATTCAAGGAAATTAACGGGCTCATGTTCCGAATCAATTCTGGGTGCAATCGCAACGTCAACTGCATGATCATGAAAGAGGAGGGCTTGTCCATCGTATTCAATTACATCGCATATTGTGTCACCGGCACCGATTGGTGCAGAGGCCGTACCTTCACACCCTCCGGTAGCAGACGATATTATAGTCTGAATATCGGTAATAATATGGGCATCAACGCAAACACCATCGGCAGCACGGTCTCCAGTCGCATCATCATTATTGGTATCGACACCAATAGAGCTGCTGCACACGACATCAGCAGCATCGTCCCCAGTTTCGTGACATGATACTTCAGCAAATCCGAGATCTCCAGTATCCTCATTAGCGATATGAGATTCCGATGATGAAATCCTGCCGGGCACGAGGGAACATTGCTCCGTCTCGGGTATGTTGGCTGCAGATAATGCCATGACGCCAAATAATTTGAAATACTGAAACCTGGGTAACTTCCAGATCCAGGACTGAGAAAGCGCGGAAATTTGGCGAAAGTCAATCTGTTGGTCACTTGAAAACTGCGCCAATAACTGCGAGCCCTATGATAATATTCCGGGTGAACATTTCTTGCGCAGTGATTTTTCGTGTGGAATGGTGAGCGCATCTGGAGTCATTTTATTCACCGCAACGCCATGCAGTTCATTCCCGCATTTTGGTCGTTTTTATGAATGCTGTGCTAGAAACCCAATTACGCAGTCTTCATACGTTTGCGCCCTTCCACGAAAGTCTCAGATACAAACAATTGCGCCTCAGAGAACAATTCCGGGGTCGTAAATTGCCAGCGCCCCTGGATGAGTCCTGGTAGTGTGCGGAATCGTGTTCATCGTGCTCAGGCGCGGCCGTGGGTTCGCACCTAAAGGATAAATTATGAGCTTTATTTATGTTTGGACTTCTTCTTAGATCCCGAATCTCTAGAGCTTGGGGACAAATCATCATCATGCACAACGGAACACCGACAGGCAGAATAATCAGAATCATCTGAGTAAGGATAACCATGAAGCGGCCTGGTTGCCGGCGCACTCTGGTTAAGTCCCCTCCGGAGTGCGTCACGACCAAATAACTGCACCCAGGTTTCCCGCAACCACCGCCAGATGAGCCAACTGAACCAACCCTAAATCAACTGAAGCTGACGAACACGTATCGCGATAACCGTCGCAAAAATTTCAATGCAAACGAGAACCTCAAACATGCCAGGGCCAGATGACCAGGCACCAACTGATAACCAAGCGTCAACTATCAACCAACAAAATATGGCAGGTCGTAAACCGCTTTTTCTCCGCTATAGCCACCAGTTTTAAAACAGTTTGATTCGAAACGGATTGCTGTTTTCCGTCAAGAACGGGAAGGTTACCTCTCACTGATAAAGGAAACAAAAGTGATTCACGGTGACGAGGTTAATGATGTATTCCTCACAAGATCTCAGCAAGCTCAACGCAATTACACAGTATATACTCAAGAAACCCATCTATGAAATTACGGATATCGATTTGGACGGCCATCAAAAGGTCTCCAGGAGCAGACTAACAAGCTGCGTCCTTTGAAAATTTGAAATTTGAGTGACGACAAAAAACAAGAGACCAAAACAAGCACCGCTTACTGGAGATTTGTGGTAATATTGAATCTCTGTGAATGATGAGAGTGGTACAGTAATGTGAACTCGTGGGAACCTCTTCAGCATCTGTTTTTGATGACGCTCCTGTGTTTGTGACAAATTTGCTGTCACAAGGAACAGTTTCCCATAGTCAAGGGATGTTGCAATCTTTGTCTTCAATTCAAAAGCGTCGTTCAGGAAGAAAGGCGGTGTGCCAGATCAATCGCCTGGGTGTTGCAGCAACGACATTCATTACAACGACAAAGAAGTGGTACAGAACTGGAACAGTGCTCGGTAAAAGACAGCGGGCCTATTGATGGCCACTATCACAAAACTCGAATCATTGTTCTGGGGATAAACATATATTCAACACATCTGCGCCAACCCTATCAGAGTTATCCAGGATTCTGGCAGTTTTAGAAAGTTTCAGAATGTTCACTGGTGAGTGAAGTGAATGTTTCTGATATCAACAAACAGTTTAAACTGTATTATTTGCACAAGTACTGCAATGAATGGGAAAACACATAGGGTCGCCATTCCGGGGGACACGATTGACCTGATCGGAACCGGATGAGAGAATCATGGGCTGGCAGCATTGGCGACGGTCGGATAGGCGCTGGGACATGGTTTACACGACGAGTATGTGCCCTAAAACATCAGACCATTCAATACGGCGCCACGCTCGACCACGAAACCGATCACGGAATCGACTTACCTGAGTGAAGGTGCAGGTGTTGATTGGTTTCCCCTGGCACAGGACGGCGTCGGCCGTTGGACAACTCAGATACGGCTGCTGTCGCAGTTGGTCTATCGGCTTCGGGTTGCGCGTCCATTCGATGATCTGGGTTGGCGTTGCGAACACGACGCCCGGGAACGTCGATACGTATTGGTAGAATCGCTGCAATACGGCGACCCGAGTTTTATCTGGGACCAGATACGAGACGGCATGAAGAAATATTCCCATTGGAGCGCGATTCCCTTTGTATCTAAGCCCCAACACAACATTCATTCGCTCCAATTGGTTGTTTCCGTTGGGTTTCCGCCCGCCCACGCTCATTACCTGCTTTCGAAATTGTCGACCAATAGGTTGAACAGGGCGTCGCCGGTCATGGTTGGATCCATCTCGGCGGCGTATCCCGTTATCGGATTGCGGAAATCGACGCTGACACACATTGGCACTTCCCATAGACCTGTGAACGTCACGATGGGTGAAAAACTCTCCCGTTTCGGGGCGGGGACGTGATCTTACCTGGATACGCTAGTTTAGGGCATGTTGCACCCCATGGACACTGAAACCAAAGACGCAATCAATCAATAACGGCCCGTTCGCGTCTGTGCAAAACCCGAAAACAAACGCCAACACCAAACGCCAACACCAAACGACAGATGGCGCTAACAATTTGTTTGAGGCCAAAGTCGAGGGTATATGGCCAGAGCCATGAACCGATATGGGTCGTCATATCGACGTGGGAATTGATCGGGCTCAGCGAATCGTGCCGCTCAATCACAGACGAGTCGTACAGGAACCCGCCCTCGTACAGGGCCGAGAACATGGCATCACTGTAGATGAGCCATGGCGCCCGATTGCCGACGATCGCCCCTTCGGGAACGGACGTGAAGGTCGACATGTATCGCTTCGCGCCGAATGTGGTTCTGGCCCATTCGGCAACCGTGAACGCGGTCGGATTGGCGTGGTCGACGGTGTGAATGGCGACCTGAACGACAGCAGAACCCCCGTTGATACCGCGAACGACATAGGTTGAGATGGCGCAAACCTCAGATCCGGCACTGTAAACTGAATCAACGAGATCGTAATCGGTCTGGAATGGAATCTGGTCAAAGGGATTGCGTCGCACAAGTGGGTGATTCTACAGACCAGGTCGTCGTTCAGGTAGAATGTCAGCCGGGGACGACACCCCGTCGCGTCTCGCGCTGTCGTCTCGAAGATCAACGACTCGATCACCCCCTTCCAGATCTCACCCGACAGGTAATCGTCGAACGTCAGCATGATAAACTGTGGTGTGACGTCGGGCGATAATCCACCCGGGATTTTGGTCCCGGCGCAAAAGCACAAGGGAGGGACGCAATTGGCCGACGTACAATCCCCCAATGTGCTCGCCACCTTCAGATTCGCAACACTCGTTCGACCCGTCGTCGCTCCGACTGGGTCTGATCGATTCACGAACGGCTGTGCACTCGATTGGCTGCTTGCTGGATTAGCACCGCCGCCGCCTGGGCTCCCGTTGCCCGTTGACGTCGACGATGAACTGTTGACGCTGTGGACGATGGCAGAGATGGCGAAATAGGCCCCGACCGCCAGCCCACCCAGCACACATATTCCCAACACCACCTTGATCGCCACCGATCGATTCCCTGTTGGCCTTAGCATTGTTCCCTTGCTCAGCCAATCCCCAATACGAAATGGGTCATCTATGGCGGTTGAGCTGGCCCTGAAACGGCACGTGCTAGATCACCCCAACTGTGGCGATTGACAGTTCGCGTGTGCTGGTCGCGTGTCGCCATCTCAGATATTGGTGGACTGTCAAACCTGTCCACACCGCCTCACTGGGGAAATGAGCTCATTTCCCCAACACTAATTGACGATGTTCCTAGGTAGATCAATTGCCCAGCGGCCAGCACCAGTTTTGTCAACATTTTGGAGAATGATACGCTGTTCATGCAATTACGAAATTGCCATCTGGAATATACATATAAAATTCAAGCTGGAGTATCTTTAGAATCATTATTTTGGGGGGCTGCGATTGTGCTGGCTTTCACTGACCGGTTTGTCAACCAGTGAAGTGACATCTCATTGGAAAATTCGGATTTACGAACTTAACTCGCTCACGAGGTGAAAATGGCGAATTTATCGGTACGATGGCAACGATCAGTCTCGTTGGGGGGGGGGGTTGCATTAGGCATTTAGGGGCGGTACATCAAACTCGTTTGTCCCTTTCGGAGCTGATGCAGTGCCGCGACGCCGACCCGTTTGTCTCGTGTCAGCCACCACGATCTGGAACTCGCCGGCGTATGGGGCTGGGGCTCAAAGACGAGGTGAAGGACCTGCTGTTGGCATGATCAGAAGCGATGGCTTGATCATGACTGCGATCACGTGTGGCGACCGACGGTTCGAACGGCAACAAGAACGTCGAGGTGAAGTTCCACCAAAGTCCCAACACCCGGCGCCCCGGATATCCGGCTTGATGCTCCTTGACATCATCGAACAATATCCAGACCGCGACTGGACGGCGCGGAAAGCGCACGCCATTTACCAGGCGAAACAATCGTGTTCCGGAAAACGCCCGCGGCTGATATCTCGCTGGCACAATGTCGGCCGCAACGGTTTGACGATAATCGCTTGTTCTGGGATGACGTACCGCGTTTACACCTTGATCACGTTTGGGCCTTTCTCATCGGACCTTAAATAGGGGTTCGGGGCGACCTGATCAATCCATGGACCTTGGCCCATTCATCGTCATATTATGAAGGGTATCCAGATTCTGCCGATTTACTTTTTTTTTGCCAAAAATGTTGTGTTCCAGACAGGTAGTACCTCAAACCGTGTTGGTTTTTGATTTCGGCAATTGTAAGTAATGGTGACGATGAGGGCTGGAAACAAATGGTTTATCGGGCTCGAGGCCCCATGGATATATCCGGCTCGTTCTCGATAACCGTTAACGGAGGAGGTTGATCGTTGAGATCGTGACCATTAGAACCTCCCTGCCGATCAATCACCTACAGTACGTTGCCACCAACGATCGAATGCTGAATTTATTGGATAACGCATTGGTCCGCGACACTCCAGTCGTTTTCAAACGCCGGATCAAGCGTTGAAACGTAGATGCAGTGATCGACAGATACGAACCAGTCCGTACGGCATATTACAGTGTTACGTAATATAGCCATCCGGCTGGCGCTACAGCTGTTGTTTGTCATCCCAGCGAGCAATATCACAATGGGAATCAGGTTAGGACCCAATATGATGGAGCTGGATCGGTCGATATTCAATACGACATTGAACCTGTTGGCCCTTCGTGTTCCGTGTCGCAGTTGTGGTCTGTTCCTGTCGAATTCGGGATTGCGCCCGTTTCTCATTAATCGCCCGAAGATCCTGACCGTCGTCAAGGATCCGGACGACCCCGGCATGCGTCTGGTGGTGCTGCAGGAGTCGATCAAGAGTCTCGACGATCTGCCCGCCAATGTTCAGGAGTTCGCTCGGTCCAACGCGGCGGTTCAAGTTCCATATCACCTTGATCTGACCTATGATTCGTTCTCTGCAGGTACTGGATTCCCATGATTCTCTCTTTCCTCGCTAACTTCCCTTTCCAGAGCAAATCATGAAGAAAACACTGCCAGCATCGTGCGCCGTCTCCGCGTTTGAAACAATCGGTCACATTGCACATGTCAATCTCAGAGAGAGGCAACTTCCTTACAAACATATCATCGCCCAAATCATACTTGACGTAATACTATTCATCCGTCATCAACCACCTTCTCTCTTTCTCAAAACCCTGTTTTCCCACCAATCAGAAATTTTCGCCCATCAAATCGGTCGTGAACAAGGTCGGTTCGATTTCCAACGAGTTTCGCGTTTTCGATATGGAAGTTATTGGCGGAGTAGACGACCTCAATGCGGAAGTTGTAGAACATGGATGTCGGTTCCGGTTCAATTTCCGCGAGGTTCGGGTCGTGGTCTTCGTCGATATTTTGTTTTGACCGTTCGTCACCCGTTTGCGATCGCTTAGGTTTATTGGAATTCCCGTCTCCAGACAGAACACCTGCGTATTGCCAAGTCTTTCAAAAGCGGCCAAATCATCGGAGATCTATTCTGTGGCGTTGGTCCATTTGCCATTCCCGCCGCCTCGCAAAGGTCGTGCGTCATCCACGCTAACGACCTCAATCCACGATCCGTCCATTATCTGGAACAAAATGTGGTTCTTAATGGACTCGGTAATTGTTACGGGGTCGGCCGAAATTCTGGTTTTTCAATTTGGTTCTTCGAAACAGAGGGGAAAATATTTCCATACAACCTCGACGCCAGGGAGTTCTTCCGTCAATCGCGACACAAACAACGCCAAGGGAATATGCCCATGTTCGATCATATCGTCATGAATTTACCTGCGATGGCGTTGGAGTTCCTAGGTAGGTCGGTTGGGGCTTGATTCCCTGGGTGTTTTCGTTCCAAGGCGTCGTCTCACCAATTGTTTTTCGCCCCTGACAGATGTTTTCGCCGATCAGTACGATGGGTCCGAGAAACGCCCGCGAATTCACGTCTATTGTTTCACATCGGCTGAAGATAAAGAAGCCGACATTCTGCAGGTTTAGCGTTGTGTTTCATTGGTTGTTCCATCGTCGGCTCTTGACCAACGCATTTCTGATCACTCAGCGCGCTGAAGGTTTCCTACGCTTGCCGATTTCGGATCCCGAACTGCACTGGTACGTAATCGTGTTTGTTTCCGCACATGAGTTGCTGTTGCCCCTGAGCGTTGCGAATAGGGTTCGAGCTGTCGCACCGAAGAAGGATATGTATTGTCTATCGTTTGATTTACCACAGAATTCTGAAGAAAGGGCTTCGAAACGAATTTGTCTGAACGAAGGCGGTCCATAAAATCCACATATTTCTATTGTTCAAATTTGTGGCCTCCACCAATGGTGATATCGCTTTCATGATCGGGACCAACTCGTTAACGTTTCGACACGGAAAGTTTCAGTCGCAGACACCGAATTTTACCGTGCACCCCTAAAATAACGGAGTTGCGCAATCCCGTTACCTATGTGCGTTTGTGGCGCTACCGAGTCTGTCTGTCTGACCCTGTCGGCATTTGCCGATCCGATCCATTTCCTCCAGTCCAGATAGTACTGTATTGCCTTGAAAATATCCACAAGGGTTTTTTCATTTTTTCTGTCTGTCGTGTGCTGTCAGATATCCTAATCTGAGAGGAAGGACACCGATTTCGCTTAGACGATGTCGGCCGTTGAGTATCATGTTGAAGCGGTGCCTCAAAAGGGACCTGCCGCGTTGCCAATCGCTGATGAGAAACCGGAGCCGATGTTGCATGACCCGGTTGACGTCCACGGCGTGAGCCCCGTTGCGAACCCCATTCTCATGAACTGGTGCGGAATGACGCCATTGGGGCGGCGAACCCAGGTGTTCAGGCCGAAAACCGAGGAAGAGATCTCGGCCATTCTCGTCAGCAGTCCGGATCGGAAAATCAGGCCGATTGGGTCGGGGTTAGCCTATGAAGCGATCGCCGCCGTTGACGATGGCGATTCCGTGCTGGTCGAGCTGTCGCATTTCACAGGATTGGAGCGCGTCGATCACGAGAACAGTACGGCCAGATTCGGGGCTGGGACGTCTGTTGACTCGGCGATCGCATTGCTCACCGAGAAAGCATTGATGATCTCGTGCTCACCTGGTGTTATTGGGATGCAAACCCTGGCCGGGTGTGTTAGCACCTCAACCCATGGCCAGGGATTGCAGCAATCTTCATTCAGCGACGCGATTCATTCCCTGCGCATGGTCCGCGCCAACGGCGACGTTGTCGATATCGATGCGAGCGATGGCGATTTCGGCGCGTATATCGGGTCACTAGGGCTGCTGGGAATTATCGTCTCGATATCCCTGAAGACGTCCCCATTACGGGCCTTCATCTGCAAGAAAATGAACGTCAGCTATGAAGTGTTCGCCGAACGCTGGATCCAATGGAATGAAGAATCGGAATTCTGTAAGGCCTGGTGGTAAGGCGTTCCCGAACGGCATGTATTGTTGTTTGAAGTGCTCGTTCAGGTATCCGGAAACGGATCTGGTTCACGTTTGGAGAATCGACGAAGATCGTGGGGAGATTGACGCCGTTTTGCGTGCCGATCCAACGTTGAACTCCACGATCGACCTGCTAAGTGGGAAGATGGCCGACCACACCAAGGATCCCTGCCTGGTCGGCTGTCAGTTCGCCACGATCGACCGATTTCGAAACACGACCGACCAGAAGGGGTTTCTCCATGAGATCGTCTGTAAAGGGATTCCCGTTCCTCAGATCAATTGTGAGATTGCGGTGCCCCTAGACCAGCTCCCCAACGCCCTGCGATCGCTGCGTTCATGGCTGGACACAAATGGAACGTCGACCTTGCACTATCCGTTCATTTTCAGGTGCACAGGCCCGTCAGAAGCGTGGCTGTCGCCAGCGTATGGATCGGCGGTCTGTTTCATCGGGTTCCTGGTCTATCTGGCGCACGATGGATCGTGGGGAACCGGTTGTATGGAAATGATGAGAAGTATCCAGGAGGCACTGTATCCTTGCCAAGGTATTCCCCACCTTGGCAAGCACTTCTGCTTGGACATTTGGCAGCCTGAACATAATCTGCGTCGATGGAATGACTTTACGACCTTGTGCCGGCGTCATGATCCAAGGGGGCAGTTTCTCAACCGTTTGCTATCCAAAATGTTTGCTCCAACCTCAACATAAGAACTGATATGTATATATAAGTGTATTGATAAATTACATTAAATAATTACAGCTCAAGCAAAAGTTTACGCTTTTCCTCGAGAAGAGTTACGGAATCCTCTAGATTTTTCGTGTATCTCTTTTTCAGAATTTTGTTAGCGGTCTGCGCCTTGGCAGTGAAGTCTTCGACTCGCGCTTCTATCTCTGCGATTTCTGCCTCGAGTTCCTGCCTTAGGCCTTGCTTATGCTTGTCCTCCGAATTGTCTTTGACATCAGAAGTCATATCTTCATCAATATTCACCGACTCGATGGCGACTGTTTCGAAAATTTCTGCCATCTCGGATGGATCCAAAACCGGAGTCAATTGTGGAATAGACCCAGGACAGGAATTCGCTTCAGGAGCTTCAAGTTTAGGGGGGAACTCGGCGATCGTGGATGGAACGGGAAAACCTGAAAACGAAGTTGGAGACGGCTGAAACCTGACTCGTGAAACAACTGGTTCTGGAGAAGCAAAACCAATGACATTGGCAGATGGCGGGGCTGAATGAGGAAGTGACGTTGGAGTTTGGTTGAGAATGCGTTGCGAATCTCGCAACGATACTATTACGATAATCAGGGACAGATTTACGATGCAAACATGAGCAATTAACCTGGTAAACGTCCGGGAGATTGAACAGAGCCCATAGGAGTATTCCTGACTATGCTCATTGGAGTATCGTCCATGAAGCTG
The DNA here is from genome assembly GCA_900404475.1 of Spongospora subterranea. Lineage (NCBI taxonomy): Eukaryota > Endomyxa > Phytomyxea > Plasmodiophorida > Plasmodiophoridae > Spongospora > Spongospora subterranea. The sequence continues at coordinate 65,969 of OUQQ01000016.1, read as the reverse complement.
GCTGGTGTCTCGCGCCTTATTGATTCTGTTCTTGCAGTCGGAACAGAAGTTGATTGCCACTTTTCTTCCTCCTCCTCTTCTTCCTCCTCTTCTTCTTCTTCCCATTCATCACCACTTTCATATTCTAAGGTTTATATGGTTAGCATCGACGAAGGTGTGAGTAAAAAAAGTCACCAGAACCTTCTTCCTCTTCTTCTTCAACCTCTACTTCCTCCTCGATAAGTTCATAGTGTATTTGAGGTTGCCCTTGAAGAATGTTCCATAAATGGCCTTCAGCTTGAACGATTTCGTCTTTTGGAAACTGATTTCGGCCCGTTGTCAGAGGACCTGTGACAAAAACATACCAATAGATGGTACCTGAGGCTTGCGAAATCGTCTTTCCCTAATGTGGGCAGTCGGAGGCGTCAGACCAGAAGGAAATTGCAGCGGTGGAGCATCAGAATCTCCCTGATCTCTAACAAGCAGCATCTGCAGCAATAGAATTGAATCAATTTAACGTCGAATGATAGTCGCGCACAAGGACCTGGCAAATATCAGCGCTTTTATAATAAGCAGCACCATCCCAGGTCTTCAAAGCTTCAATAATACATGGCAAATCAACAAGAGTAGCAGGAAAATCCCCCATATCTTCCACTCTGAAGGTCATATTCCTTTCATCTACGGTAAAAAAAATATAAAAAACCACAAAAAACAGCGTTATCTTGTTGCAGCAAACCAATTGGATGAATTGAAATTGACGCGCTGGTCAGAGTTTGCTCATTAATTCGCTGACGAATTTTGGCTGCGAGCAGTTCGGGAAGACGCAGCACGACCTGCTGCTCCAGCCGTGATTTGGCGGCCGTGCCATGGGCTTGCGAATCGGGCGGGGGTCTGGAACTATCGGCGACCCCGTTTAGTAATGATGGCGACGCCCTATCATGCACTATGTGCTCCATTTATGATGAAATGGAATCCACCGCGACAGAGGGATAGTTGTCGATCGGAGCCAAAACCCCAACCGCAACGGCCGTCCACCGCCGACTTCCTCACTAATCTTAGTACAGTCGCGATCAGCCGGTCAACCCACAATTCCGTGACTGCAACACCGATCATCGTTACTGACGTGGACATGTTGTCGCCATTGCGGACCCTGCCAACACTGAAACGTGATTCGGCCGGTGCTCGTCAACATCGTTGAGGATCAGTTCAAGACCATGCAGCAGTTGAAATGAATTATCGTGTGTCGAACCCTCATCAGGCAATATCGACGGAGAAGAGACCTTCTGCCACGACTAACGCAGGGTATATCAACCGAACATTCTATTAAAGTTTCATGCAATTGTCAACGGTTTTAAACTGCTCAAACCGGTTTGGCAGAAAATGCCCAACACCGGTTGCAGCCGGCTTCCAAACCGACTCAAACCGGTTTGAAATCATCCCGGTTCAACCTGGTTTGGAACCGGTTTCAAATCGGTTACAATATATTTTTCTTTCTCCGCCAACTCTGTTCGCTCCTTAAAATGTAAATGAGGAATTAATGTGATTTATTCACCAGTGTTTTGGAAGAATGATCAGTTAAACTTTAGAAAAGACTGTAAAATTAGTGATTTAGGCACATTCTTGCGCAGGGATTAAAACAATCCTGATCTCGTTCAGATCTTACGGTAAGATCTGAACGAGATGACGCCTTCATAAGATTTCAGGATTGTCAGGTCCAAGAAATCGACTTGTTCCATTGAGAAATTCCAGGTGAGGTTAATGCCAAATCTTATTATGAAACAATTCTGCGTCTTTTGGTCAAGCCGGTTTGATTCGGTTTGGCAACAACGGGTTTGGATCTGCACCCGGTTGTGATCAACCCGTTGCCACTCCTAAATGCAATTTACTGATCAAATTCTGCATGAGGGGCGCGAGCCGGAGGTGGGGACTGGTAATCTATCCAAGTTTCATGCAATAGAGGAGTGCTGAGCACGAGCCGGACTGACTACATTAGGTTTGGTAACCCTGGGTTATCGCCATCAGCTTCCACATTTCCAGGTCAACTGTTGAAGCTGATGGCGATTAACCCTCTCCGATCTAACAAACCTACTGTAGTCGGTCCGGCTCGTGCTCGGCACTCCTCGATTGCATGAAACTTGAACAGATTACCAGTCCCAACAAGCTCCCAGACATGCCGGAAAAGGGGGAGAAAGGAGGCATCAACGACAGAACCCGCACACATGTTTGTTAGACGCGGAACTAGACCAAGAGATTAGGCGTTTGGAGCGTCACCAGAAAACAAACATCGATAACCGGACCAGAACCACCAGGATATGCTTTCGACAAGTGTCGATATCCCCAAAGTTGATGGGAAAGACAGCAAGTTCCATTTTGATGGTCCAAATCGCGGCCCATATCTGCATACGAAGGATCTGGGTAGTACCGTCGGAATAGACACAGATGGCCGTCGCCTGACCTCTCAATATGAAATCAATCACTCAATGAAACATCTTGCTCTTCGGCATCATTTTATTCGTGAATTGGTCGCTAGCCATCAAATGCATGATACTAGTCAAGGACCGTGATGCAATAATGAGGTCCTCGACATATGTGGCCAGGAACAGGCAATCGTCGAGTTCCCGTATTCGCGAGGTAGTCGGTAGCCTATTATATCTCGCCCGCGACCAGATATAACATGGTCGTTCACATTATCGAGAGATGGGTTGTGCATGACCCTGTGACAGTCCACGCACATTGTTACGCCATGGCCATGGCGTCTCGCTTCTCAAGCCGCAAATACCCGTTTGTTCCACATATGGAAGAGAGAGCGTCCGTGATTATCCAATCCAGATATCGCGGCCATAGGGTTCGCAAGAGGCTGTTCGAGACCAGGCGGCTGTACGAAGAGATTGCAAGAAGTGTCGGAGATGCAACGGTCATCGTGTGGAGATCCGATAGTAAGCTTGTATATCCAACATGGGTGGCGCCACCAGCTCCCAGCGAGGAACCAGCACTGAGGACACAATCGGTGGTCGCCCAGCCTAGCAAACCAACATATTCCAGTCTGATGAGGGATCTTGCATGGACCCAACGCGCAATAATCAGCCGATGTCTACAAATAAAAAAATCGCAAACTTGACCACTATCAATTTATGATTTCAAATGTCTGTGATATGTGCTAGGCCGTTTCGGTTTGAGGTGATTGAGCGACGCTCTGGAATATCCATTCAATGATAGGAGTGTAGATCTGGTCCGTAGCGCCGCCGACCAACTCCTGTATTCCACTGTACCTGGGGTTGCTCTTCTGCCATCGCACAGATTCAGTCTCCTTCGTCATGATCTGGCAGATGCGTTCTCTGTGCAGCCCGGTTTGCCGGTTGTTTTCCACCCAACTGGCCCTTTCGACACACAAGATTGCGCTCGCCCATCATCGCAACATCAGTATCAGTCCCAAAAAGCTGAACGAGGTAGCGAGCGCTATTGCGTATCAACTTTATGTGAAGTTTCACCGAATTTGAAACAGATCGCCCGATTAGTTCGCGGCTTATCTGCATCAGAAGCCATAATTCAGATGGAGCTCAATGAGAAGCGAAAGTCGGTGTTTGTTAGGAAATGTATTGAGAACGCGGTTAACAACGCTGTCAACAACTTCGGTATGAACCGCGATCGTCTCGTAGTCAAAGAAGCTGTGGTGGGAAAAGGAACATACACCAGAATGATATCAATCCATGGACGAGGTCTATCTGGGTTCAATCTGTTCCTTTTATACTGACGAGATTCTAGGACGTACTGGACAGCTTGTTCGTCGGAGATCGCATCTCACGGTAAAAGTAGGAGAACAAGCTCACGCTGAGAGTGAGAACAAGATCGGGAAGTTCGGGCCCAAAATCAAAACAGTTAAACAAATACGGAGACAACCGTGATACCGGCATGGTGATACTTTCAAACGATAACGAATTGCTGACGAATTGATGCTTGAATCTCTCCGATATATTACTTTTATTATATAAACAGAGGCGATCACCCATCAGACGAAGCCATCCGGTAATTCTTCAGCCAGCGTTTTGCATATATCAGGGGTTTGCAAACGCTCGTTACCAATTTTTTTGGCAACCTATGAGACTGATCAGGTTTTGAAAACCGATGAGCTAATGTCGATACCTGGCACCAGCATTCACCGTGACGAGGGTCAGCTTCAACACAACGTTGCAGGATCTTCTCTTGATCTTGAGGGAAATACTACAAGTGACTTTGTAAGTAAATGATGACACGGCATAAATACATAGCTGACCTGCTTAGCAAACCGATAATAAAATGCCCAGGCAGTCCCGTCATCAGGATCAGCGGTGACGGCACGCTCAAACCAGTTTCTCGCTTTCTTGACTTTCCTATCTTGCCAGAACAATCTATAGCGAAATTTGATGGAAAATATCGCAAACAATCTATTACACACCTTGCTACAGCAACGAACACCGCTGAGCTGTCGCTGCACTTTTTGAGAGCATCGTAACTTTTGGCGCGACGTTTGGGCCTCAACTCCATTTCAATAGCATGCGCCCACAGGGCCCCAGACGTTGGACACTCTCTGCAACAGAAGTTGATCAACAGTACTGGAAACACGGCCAAACATACTGTAACGCCTTCGCCATAAGCTTTGCAGCAGACTGTTTTTGCAGTTCGGCCGTGTCTTCAGTCACGACTCTTTCTTCCATTCTAACAGCCTCTAGCCAGAGAACGTCGTTACCAGGCAACCGATTTCGAGCTGATTCTAAGTCGGCTCTGGAAATGGATCAATGAATGATTGTGCATGGATGACAAAAAAACTATACCGAGCTTTGGAAATGCTAACAGTATCAGCGTCCAAACGAGCTGTTGTTATCCAAATTTGGGTCGAGTCCGGGCAATGCTTGAGGGCATTCCTGCAAGTTTGCTGGGCTTCAACTACATCCCCGTTCCTGATTTGGTTTTGGATTAGCATGAGCCACAGCTTCCAGAAATTCGGGTATGCATCAAGAGCCTACATCAACGTTAACATGCTATTAAGATTCAGCTATAATGTGTACTTCGAAGAGCAGAGTCCTCTCGCTTTTATGATCTCCGATTTCTCGTTCGATTTTGGCAGACTTCATCCAGACACGGGCCCCTGGAGCTCGAGCACTGTTTTCAAATTAAATCCGCTGAAAACGACAAATAAAAATCTGATACCGAGCCCTGGCAAGTAATGCCCTTGCCCTTTCGTGCTCTCCTATTTCGCTTTCCATTTTCACGGCTGCAAGCCAGATCTCCTCAGAATTTGGATTGGCTTCGAATGCTCTGCGTAGAAAAAGTTATTTAAACATCAATGATAACGAGAAGTTGCGTTTCTTACCGATTAAGCGTTTCTCTGGCAGCATGAACGTCTCCAGCTACCCATAACTCTTTCGCAGACATTAGCCATAACACCTGCATGACATTCATCAGTTAAACTCCAACAAAAAACTTTCAGCAGTAGCACCTCTGCTTCGGGACAATGCGTGACCGCATCTCGCAGAACGTTCATAAGGGTCTCGTGCGTCCCATGATGCTTCTCCAACTGAGCTGCATCCCACCAAAGAGATACCTTTTGAAAATTGAACAAATGATTAATCAAAGACAGAGATAGCGCCAACCTTGGTAGGAAATGACAAAAGCAACTGTGCCATAATCGCTCGCGCGGTCACAATTGATCCCGCAGCAACTTTCGCTGATGCATCAGCGGACCAAGTTGCCCGACGATCCTGCAACTCTACCCCGATTCCTAAAGTCGCTCGCACGATTGCCTTCATGACTACCGGATTAAAACAGTGCTGGCAGTTAATGGACGATTTTAAACCTGGCAAGTCAGATGTGCTCCACTACGCTCAGAGTTCTCAGCCTCCTTCAACCATTGCTCTCGATCGATGACGACATTTTGGGCAGCTAATGATTGAACCGCCTTTTGAATTACTGTATCTATGCGAGAATACGCACCGTTCGCCTCCTCTAACTCAACTCTTAGACACCAGTTTGCGGCGGCTCAATACCAATTACCTAGTTGGGCAGCCATAATCCAGATGGACTGATCTGTGGGAACAGCTTTTCTCGCCCTGTTTAACACCTTTTTGGCATTTTCATAGGTTTCTGTTGTAAGAGAAGTCATGAAACTTGAAGATTAGAAGTTTGTAGATACCTAGGCGAGCAAGGGCGAGCCACATCTCCACCGATTGTGGAACACACTCCACGGCAAACGCAAGCAACACCCGCGCAGACTCTTGCTCTTCAAGTTCAATTGCACTTTTCCAAAGCCGGACAGATCTGCATTATGGGATCAATTATAACAAACACTGGAAAAACCCACTAATCACCCAGGAATAAACTCAAGGGCTCTACGAAGAACGGCACGTTTCGCCTTATCATCCTCCTCTAATTTCACAGCGTACATCCAAATTTTGACTGACGTAGGAACAGAAGTGACAGCTCTGGCTAAAATCGAGCGAGCTTCAGCAGGAGGATGTAAACGGGCTGCTTCTAACCAAACGTCCTGGCTATCACTACAAGCTTCACAACCTGTACAAAAATAAATTTCACGTCAACAATTACGATTTCTACAAAATCACACCTTTCATGATTAACTTTCTCGCAACAGAAATTTTGCCAGCGGCTTCTTCAAGTCGAGCCGCAGCAATCCATCCAGGAGGATGATGAGGGTTGGTAGTTATCACTGAGAAAATACCTCAAAAAACGGAAAAAGCGAAATCAAGTCGCGCATTACCTGATTTCAACAAAGTACGCGCTTTCTTGACATCACTAACTTCAGCGTCATTCATTACAGTGATACTTCGAAGGTCGGTCAAAAAATCTCGTGGATTTACGACAGTCTGGCCCGATACGGAATCGGACATCTTATCAAGATGTATACCTAGACAAGACTGAGTCATAGCATCATAAACAAACACTTGAGATTTGATCACCTAAAACGGTATATCGTGCTTGACCAAGCTTCATGAGATCAGATGGTGAAGGTGTAGGGGCAGTCGAGGCAGGGGTTTCAATGCCCCCCAAAGTCGCATCGAGGGTATTAACGCGCTGGGTCGACGCTAACGACGATGCGATGATACTGTCTGGAACAGGAGTGAAGACCTCGGTACGATTTCCAGACCTTGAACAGCAGCTGAGAAAACGCTTTGAATGTTCAAAACGGGTTCAAACCTTTTATTCCTTTTTGACTGATCCATGGGTTCAGGAATATTAAGCCATTCCTCTTCACTTAGAGACGCCAACTGTCGCTTGACATCCGCAAACTGTTCCTGAATCTTGGGGCGAGTACGCTGGCGTTCTACATCATCTTCCTGCGCACGCCTGGCCTTGTATGCAGCTCGACGCTCTTCCATTCTTCAACAATGTCACAACGGCGCTAATGGCAAGGTAATTGTTCATACCTGGCGTCAATGGAGTCATAAATATTATCAGCCTCTCTATCTTCCGCGTCATATGGTGTTGATGCATCAAATAAGGATCCACCATATCCACTGAATGCATCATAATTGGATTCCGACAAGTCTTCTTCTTGAACTTTGGGTGCAGCAAGCCCTGACATAGTCAAGGCCGCTGTTGTGGCACCCCGTTGAGCTGCATATCTATCTTCACGTGTCGCAACTGCACGTGCAGGCCCGATATCGGATCGCCTAGAAACAGGCAGGACGACGTCAGATCAAGCAACGGAAAAAAAGCCAATATCAACGGATTACGTGGTAAATCCAACAGCTCCTCGTCCTATTCCAGCAACATATCCCGGCGGCGGCGCACCGAACGATTTTGTCGGCGGCCTTGACGTAGTAGCCATGACGACGAAATGCGTTAGGTTAACGCAATGGCAAAAGTATTTGATAGTCCGAGGACCGTAATAGTACGGACATGGGCACAATGATGGTGGTGACTTCCTCTCGCATTGTGGTGGGGAATGGGTCTGGTCTCAGGGGCCGCTTACCATTGATGTCGGGTCAAGGAACCATCAGACAAGTCATGTTGACAATCGCCACATCACGTCAATAAGACAGAGTCTCATGTTCCTTTGATTAACCCTCGGTTTTCCGCTGAAATTTGCGGCCAAAGGTCGGGATCTGATACAGCCCCGACACTTTGGCAGAACCATTTGCAGCTGTGTCTTACAACGATATTACAATTTGATTTTTGTTGCAGCTTTTCAATTTAAATGCTTTAAATTGCCCTCTTACGCAAATATCGCCTTCACTGACACTGTTGCAGCTTAAACTTGAGTTAGACCCAATAGCAATAATTTTACTAACTGCTTACTCTTCAATATTGTAAGACGCGCTCAATTCGAAATTAAGCATATTCGCCACTTGGCGTGTAGGACGCTTTCCGCCCACGGTTATCTCAAAAAATGGTTGTGACTACTCCACAAACCTCAATAAAAAAACCCACAGATTCTTCTTGGCTGGCGGGTTTCGACCTCATACCGTTGCCACATGGAACCGGCAAACCGCAAGAATGGATCATGCAATAAAACTGGGAAAAATGCACTATGAACATCTTTTTGGTTAAAAAATGTAGTATAAAATAGATTTAATTATGAATATCAAGGCTTCATCAAGTTTTCAAGGATGTTTTCCACCCTTGAATTGAAAAGAGCCTTGTTGGAAACCATTCGTTGCCTGACGTCACTCAACTGTAAAACGTTAAGAGATTTCCTCCGGCGTTTGGGGTTTGGACCCTGTGAAACTGATGATGAAACATGAAAAACCACAAAAAACTAGATCACCTTAGATGATCGGGGTACCACAACCAATGCTTGAGAATCAAATTCGGCGACGAATGGTGGAACATTAAAGCACGCTAAATCGTCAACACCGCGCGAGCACAAATGTCCCAATAACGTTTCCATCTGGCAAATGATTACTATTGCGAAAACAGCATAGCTGGGCATCCCTAGGTGAACAATGAATCCATCACAGTTGGAATGGCGTGCGAATATTCCCTGACCCTGACAATGCGAATACCACATTAAGGACCGCACAGGAGTTGAGTCAACAACTTTTGAAAAAACTCTGGATGGATAATCTAAATACGAAGGCACAATTTGCCCATTGAAGCAATCGACGCATGCAGAATCCTCGAACTCCGGCAAAGCGTGACCTGCGATTATTTCTTGGGCAACTTCGACCCTTTCGGAATGAGCAGGCGATAACTCTGAGGGAAAACACCATTGAAAAATGAAGCAGCAAAAAAAACGCAATTCTAACTTGTTGCAGACCAAAGTGGTGGCCAGGGACGGCTTTGCAATAGAGACTTTGAAATAACGGATAACATCGTATTGAACATTTTGATAGAACGATTGGGAGGCAATGCAAGTCGGAATATTTCTTTGGCACGGGATTGAATAACATATGAGACGGTATCGAAGTGCTGTGGTTGTTTAACAAACGCTGATGCTTGCCACAACGCCGCTGGACGAATAAGGCTTAAAACGTGAATGTCGAAAACAAAGTAAACAGACCTTGAACCATATCTGAGACGAATTCTGAGAATTCACATACGGGCAAAACCAACCGAAGATGCTCGGGATGATCCTGAATGTCCAGAGCTTTTAACAAACCTGATTCGGAAACATATTTTCCTGCATCGTTGATGTATATTATGAGTAACGCGACCTATTAAACGTGAGACTCAGAATTTCGACGTCACAATCCATGTACTTTCTGAGGATCGTAAACAGATTCGAGCAGATGGTGAAGCCTGGTACGATCATTTGAAGGGTTGGTTACAACAAAACAGACTGCCTGCGTGCACCGATCATATGCAAAATGAGTCGAGCGGGAAAAAAGGATAGAGACATCCGGATGGTTGGAAGCCGATGACTAGGAACATAACTGAATCAAGCGATGCGGAAACTAGCAGCACAATTGAGGTACAGTGAAAACATTAGAGCTCTTGCGATGAACAGAGAACATTCGGGAGACGAAGTGAGCTACACGATGAACGGATACAGTCCCGTTACAGTCTAAAAAATCCAAAATTGCCACAACTTTCAAAAGAAAACAGGCAAAGGTACCTGAGCCTTGGTCCAAATCTGGTAGTGAGATGGTATTATGAAAAAATACTTTGCGGACCTTCGAAGATGAAAGAACAGAGAACATGTTTTCTAGAAACCAGCCGGTTGAATTGTCTTGTTTCTGCCCAGAACAAGTTGACGCAGCAATTGGCGGCAGTATATGTGGTTCCGGAAGCCTAAATTAACATTGTTAAATGACGGTGAAGGTGTTGCGCTCGATATACCGAGAAATGAGCTTGCGAAAATAAGTTTGTCTTTTTTTAGACTGTTTAGACACACGGACTGCTCTAACCCACTTCTCCAAAAATGTATGCTTATAAAACAACATTGATAAAGCAAACGATTGGCGCCTGGACTCCAATTTAAAACGCCACCGATGCAACCATTGATGGAGAAAATAGAGTCGCGCCAACTTAGACAAGGCAGAAAGGGCTAGTTTTTGATCACAGAACTAAAAAACCCATCAGTTATGCATAACCGCGAACAATAGAATGAACCTTGCGTTGAGCATCTCGGATTTGTTTTTTGCGAAAGTTTTGTTCGCGTGCAGTTGAAAGGCGTCGCACTGACTCTACCCAAAAACGAAAACATCTTTGCCGATGCACTATACGATTTCCAGCAAAAAGGTCAAGTTAGCAAGTTGATGAAGAGAAAAAGGCGAACCTTTGGATTTTCGCGATATAAAGTTGTTCTCAATCATAACAAGATTTTCTTGCCGGAGACGAGCTTCTTCAACTGCTTTTCGCTTCTGTTCCGCTTCGAAACTCCTACGCATCATAAGCGTTTCCTACAATATTGCATGTGAGAGAAGGCATACCACCAAAAAAAAAATTCGTACCTGTTCACGTAATCTGTCAAATTCTTGCTGACGAACAACGGCCTGATGGTCTGCTGCTGCTGCTGAAGAAGTTAAAGCTGGATTCGACTTGAGGGACGTGAGCATAGCGGAACTTGGACCAACTTGAGATTCTGGTATCATTTTGGAAATAGACATTATTTCACGTTGCAATTCTCCAGGATCAGGTCCTAAAACCAGACTTATCCTCGAAGGCGGAGTTCCGATAAGGACCCGCGACCTGATAGATGACTAAACTCTTTGAATCGTGCACAGCCGATGCAAAAAAACCCACTTCGACCATTCCATTTTCGCGTTGAAATTTAAAACAGCTTGTGTCTTCACGATCTCTTCGTCAGATATGCTGAGACCGTGGGTTTCACAGAAATGAATTGTTTCACTAAGATCATCAAACGCTAGAATATCTAACTGCGAATACTATTAAAAACTTCCAAACAGTAAGAGTAGGACTTACCAACGAGCGCAAGGGAAACGTGGCTGAAACTGGACCCATTCCACTGAAGATTATCGACAGGGCTTTGCTCCGGAACCCCCAAAGAAACCCATGAACACAGCAGCGCTGTAAATACGTTGCCCTAACAAACATGTAAACCCCAAGAACTTTTTGAAAACTTGGGCACACCTTTTTCGTAAAATACGGAAAAAACGGGCGTAATTCTTTCCTCTGAAACTTGCCGATAGTTCACGAGCAACCTATAAAAACTGATCAAAGTTCTAAAGCGAGTAAAACAAAACTAATACGCGAATAGGAGCAGACGTTCTAAGATGAACCGGAAGGTTCATCAGCTGATCATTGAGTTTGTTAGCGTCTCTCATATTGAGTAGAATTTGATAAGAGTAGAACTCGGCTTCGTTTGGAGTGGCGATTCCACCACGTAGGCGTAAATCCTTATAGTAGTGATTAAGTGACGTAATAGTGTGGGCTATTTGTTGCAAGTTTTGAAATTTTTGAAAATCGTCTTCCTTTTCTTCACACCTGAAAAACAAAATCTATGAGGTACATGATATGTCAATGCATCAAATCGCTTACAGCTCGTGGTTAGAAAGAATGAAATATCGAGCAATCTGCTCATGCGCAGCAATCGCAAGTGTTGGCGCCTAGAAACAAAGGTTCGCAGGTATTGGCCGTCAATTCAACAACAGACCGACCTGATCTTGCAGCGCAAAATCTTTGCGAATCGACCGGAAACGATCTAATACAAGGGTAAACAATTTTTCACGAATATATTGCAGCGGGACAGAAGGACCTCTTAAAAAATTGTAAATATCAAGCACTGGGACCAAGTCGCTTTCCATCACATTCTCGAAAAGATACAACACTGTTTTCGCCAGAACCATGGGAGGGCGTACCTATTCAGTGCTTAGCCTCATTCCCATTTGATTAGAAGAAAGTTTACCTCTGAAGGCAGTGCCAACGCAGTGCCGGCCGCAGACCGCTGATATTTTTTTACCATTTTCCCAGGGTCGGCTCGTCTGGTTGTTCTAGACTTGCATGTATCGTCTTGAACACTTTCTAGGACATGGACGTCCTAGCACATAGGTTAGGAACAACCAGCGAATGTTTTGGTTGGAATACCATTTGCAGATCACGCCTTTCAATTTCGCTTTCGGAGCACATCGACATTAATGAGCCCACAATACACGCCGATCCGGAAGCAAATTCCGGCTCATCTTCGTCGTCTTGCCGAGAATCGTCGAACGCAATGCTACTCTGAAGACTAATGTAAAACAAAGCACTTGATTATACAGTTTTCCAATACCGAATCGATGGCAGGTTGCGGTTCAGCAGATTTGAATCGTCGAGCACGCTCGTTTACAGTTAGGGTATCGTCAACTTTGGTACAAAGTTATGACAGAAGTTTTCAAATGGGAAGACGGTATACCTTCAGAAAATTCCCTCAAGGCAGCGTTTGTTTGAGGGCGTGTAACCTGAAAATCAACGTATCAAGAAGCGGTTCATTTACAGACGATTCCCAGTACCGTGGCAAATGGGTTCATAGTGGCCGATTGAAACGCAGTCGAAGACGAATTTTTATCTCCAGGTTTATCTGAATTCTGTTTAGGGTTGTCTCCGCGACAATACGAATACAACGAACCGTTCAATCCAAGAAATTGTCGTTCCGGAACCGGAGCAAAATTGAAAGTAGTATCCCCTTCAGCCACTACTTGAGAAGTTGAAGGTGCCAATTTTGGATCATGCAAAAATTTGCACCCTTCTCCTTTCAAGCAAGCTCCAGCAAGAAAAAACCGGCATACGGTTTTGAGACGAAGATCATCTGTCGAAAGAGTACTCGCAGACATTCGTGATGAAGGATGTGAGGTAATGGCAGCAGGTTGTGTCGTCGCTTCCTCGTGTAGAAAAGTGCAAGCAAGCCCATTTCTGCACGTGCCCTTTTGAAAAAACACACATGTTTGTCGTGACGACACTGAGGCCCGATCGGACGTGAACGATTGTTTGTCAAGGCTGGAATGAACATTATCTTGAACAGGTAACGGCGGCACCGTAAAAACAGATAACGGCGTTGATCTACCAAAATAAAAATCACTAACGATGATCCAGGAAGCCCAGAAATTATATAAACGATGATAGTCCAAAAAGGCAAATGTGTTCAGTGCTTCAACTCATGTTTTAGCGCGGTCTAACGTCAATGGTGGAGGCTCTGGAGACAGCGTTGATGCTTGGGTGTTCATATTGAACGTGGGCCATTGGAACATGGGTGATTTCTGAGGAGAAAAATCCTGGCACCAATGGTCGGTTGCAGAAGTAGGTGTGAGCAAATGGTGAGGGTAATTGGATGGATAGGTTGAATAATGTTTGGGTAATCCACGGAGGTCGTCCCAGACCCAGCCACCCCGTTCCCGTTCACCTCCGTCTCCTGATGAGCGATTCCGTTACAACTTACACAGCTGCCTGTCTCAGACCAGACACGGCGCAGCTGCCACGAACGATCACCACTTACTGACCAAAAAATCTGGCAGGACGCACTTTTTCAGACTTGTGCCCATACAGGCATGCACATGGTCAACAGCTTGAATTTCGATACGCACTGTGGGATGTTGAAACCGAAATACAGATTACAAGTCGTTTTTATTTGTTCTCAAATTCTTACGATAACTTTTCCTCTAACCATTTAATACCTTCATTAAGTCCCTCTCCGGTCAGCGAGTTACTTGGTCTGCAGATAATTCGTGTCATGGTGGCGATTCCATCAATGTACCGGACTTACATTATCGTCCATGGACGGTCGCTTATCAGGTCAAGTTGCAGTGTCTTGGAGACTTCATGGGCGGCTATAGCGTCCGGCAAATCCATCTTGTTCGCAAACAATAGAACAGGTATGGGTTTCCCAGCAATATCTTTCGTTTTGAAGCAAATGTAAATCAGCTAATGACACATCATATTGCGAAATACATATTATCTTGCCTTTATGAGCCAACAAGGCTTTCAATTCATCTTCAACGACACACATTCGAACGGTATCAGCCGTATCTATAACGAATATGATCCCTTGAGCGTCTTGGTAATAGTGTTCCCAGAGGTTTCGGTATCGTCCCTGTCCTGACATGTCGAACATTGTGAATTTTGTATGGCCGTATTTGAAATTCTCGACTTGAAATCCAACAGTGGCTTGTGTTTCTGGAACCTGATTGCGATTTGTGTAAACAACATGGTCATGACATCTACTTAACTACAACCTTATCCTTCGACGGTTTCAGGAAATTGATTACCGTCGATTTGCCACTATTGTCCAACCCTACGACTAGAATCCTACACTTGCGACCGCCAGATATTATCCCTCCCATGGTGCTTGCCCGGAACCTGCTCAGTCGGATTTAGGGCTGCGAATGGATTGGAAAACCAGTCTGGTTTTCAGCCTGGATGACCTGGCGCCACACGATTGGCGGTCATCTCTATCGAGCTGCACATCACAGATCTGATCTTACAACGTCCGCTTTGGCGGTCTTGCCAACCGTAGATCCACCATTCCCCCACATTATGTCGCAAGATATCATCATTGACCAGACAATTGCTCTGGTTGGTGGCCTTATAAAGAAGCCCAAAATGACTGCCAAACTGCTGGGGAAACCACCGTTCCGGTTCTTACATGATATATTCGTCGCCATTCTTCAAGAAACCGGGTTTCCCAAGTCCTTATTTGATGATGTATCATTGGATTCGTCTAACGTTCAAGACAAAGATAGTAAAATCGCATTTTTAAAAACGTGGATCGACTGTGTCAGCGCAATTTCTGGAGTACCTCTAGCGGCTAATCCTACAAAAATTGTTGCCGGGATGGATTCTGAAAACACGAACATATTTCTTCAGGCTTTCGCCAAAATTGCCATCAGTGTTCGTGATGGTCAGGCTACAAATGATGCTTTAATGGCTATACATCAATCCAATCAACCGGCGTCACAGGCAGTTCGGCGCGCCTCTAATCCCGCCATCGTGGAATCCAAGCCATCTCCAGCAATGATCATGGAAAAAGTACAAAACATTCAGAGCGTCGTTGAACCTGTGCCTTTGGCAATTGCTAAGACTGACTCGCCTCCAGTACTTTCTCGAGAAATTGCTTCAGAACTACTAGCACCTGAGTTGAATAACCCCTCAATGAACGCTGCACAGGAAATGACATACATCGAGCGAACGCAAGCTAAGCTTGGAGCTCTGATCGTTCGTCCTACTCTAAAACCAGAACTCTTGATGCGGCCGCCATTTCGCTTTATTCAAGATATTGTCAAGGAGGTGCAAGCTGCAACAAATACGTTAGGAAACGTCTTTATCAACGATGAACTCTCATCAAAGATCGACGGTGCTCCAGCAAAAGCCGCATTCTTACAAAAGCTTTTGGATTTTACAGCAAGGGAAAGCGGTAAGACCGCTAACGCCAATGTGAAGAAAATTCTCGCTGGGCAAGATGCCGAAAAAACAAATGAAGTTCTACAGGATTTTGCTGATGCGATCGTCAAGTTACAGAAAACTAAGGTGGACGTCACTACCGGGCAAGCACAACCCACAATCAAAATTGCGAACAACGATCCACCTGTCAGGCGAAATGAGCAACTGGTGACAGAGCAGCACCATGCGACCTCTGCCAGCACAAAACAGAGCTCCTTCGCAAATGAAAAGGCGCCCGAGAAAATCCAGAGCGGCTTGGAATTATCCATCGCGGAGCGCTCAACGTCAGTTCAGGAGGTACCAACACTGGCAAGGCCAGCTCCTCCAAAAGTGCAAGAAGCGATTCAGTTTGGAGCCGATGCTGACATCCCTGAAGTCCAACGCGTCGCGACTGGGGTGATCCTTGAAGGAGAGGCGACCAAGCGCGAACACGAAGTCGTCGATGACGACGATGATGACGCAACAACGAGTTTGCTTAGGACAGAAGCTGATGTTGCTCCTGGTTCTTATGACGCTTCCGGTCAGAAGCATGGAAAACTTGTTCGGGATTTGCTAAAAGAGCAAGAGAAAGCAGTCGATCTCGTAAAATCTCAGGAGGGGGCAAACTCTGCTTCAGATAGACACGTTGGAATCAAACTCGGCAGAATCGGTGCAAGAGATCGGAGAGGAAGCTATTCCCAGCAACAGATTGAAGCTATCAGAGAAAACATTCAGAAACTGTGCCAGAGTGTAAATCCATTAGGCAAATGCATTGACTTTGTCAATGAAGACCTAGACCTGATGAGGCGCGAACTAGAAAGGTGGCGACTCGAGCAAGGATTGCAGCGCCGTAAACTCGAGGAGGAAGAACGGTGATTCGATCGAATGCGAAAACCTGTTTGTGTGTGTTCAATTTTTGCATTAGGTTAACAAGGGAACTATTAGTTCCTTTACAGAAGCAGTTAGATAAGGTCAACGGCGAGATAAACGACAGCTGCGCTCACATCAGAGTTTTGCGAGGTAATATTTTGCAAAACGATGAAAATCTGAAACAAATGCTTGAAAGACAAGCTCCCCGCCGCCAGTAAGAAAACAACACTAATCCAGAATATATTAAAGCAATGTTTATATATGCTAAACACTCTGTTCAATGACAGCAGCATGAACTACAGATTGTGTAGATTTTGTCGAACGCAGTGAGTTATACGATGATCATTCGGGAGTTGAAGTGATCCGTTTATCTTTAGCGACGGTGGCCTTTACGTTGTTGTCGTAGTGTGCGTCGCTTCAGCTTCACCTGCTCACGAGTGGGATACACAATAAACACCCGGTTCTTGGAGAGATCGAAATGAACATGACGATGCGAGTCTTGGCACTGACTTGAAAGGCAGTGTTGGAAACTTGCAGTGATGGCAGCTGACATAAATCAAACTCGTTCCTCCAGTAACTCCCCTGTTTGAATAATGATTAAGCGACGACGGATTTGTACGGCCACCTCTTTAGAATGTTCACAAGCAGAGGACCTTCCACTGTAGTACAGTCAATGACCTGGGTCGGACCGGGAATGCGCTGCCACTCGCCGTAAATCCAACGATAGCTTCTGCAGTGAACGACCTTCACTGGAGCACAGTCCAGCCGTAACTGGCCTGCTCATAGTCATGCTCAAGTCGTGATGAGGCTCTCGATTTGTGTATCGGTGTGTTGACGCGCCGCCTCTCATCACTCCCTTCATGAGTCATGGCCCAGTCAGGCAGTCACTGCGCCACCGAGGGTAATCTGTTTTTAGTTTAGTGGCACACGGCCTCCAGTCAGCAAAACATGACGTGCCACTTAGCTGGCTTTGCCCTACTGGCGATAGCGTCTCACCCTCAAATCATGTGCTGAAGGCCCATGTGATCGTCTTCTTTTTACGGAATCTTCTGTTCAGTTTACCTGCTGTTTACAAATGTGTGGCTTTTTTCGCCTGAACCACTTCCTTCAGTGGCATTGTTCCATTTTGAATACGTTTTCTGCTACTGTTGTCTCTTACTCCTACAATGTAAGCAATTTATATATTGGGTTTATTTCCTGGATAATCCTTTATCACCGGTATTGAGACAGGATCGGCTGAATCATCCATATCCTCGATGTTCATCACTCTGATGTTTGTTGCCTTGGGTCTAAGTTCGGCAGATTTCGGACGCGCCACCGTTATAGGTTGCGCTATTTGGCTCGATAAAATCATGAGAATGTTTTGCATTTCGTTCATTGTTTTCCTCATGTTCATCTGCTCGGCCAAAATCGCTCGCGTCAGCCCTTGAAACTCGGTCACTTCATGAGAAGAAGTGGTCTTCATCTGAGCTTCGCGCGATCTAAGCGATGTGAATTCAAGACATGCAGCGTGAAAACGACCTTTCCGGCTCATCGTCACTGGATGGTCAAACGCGAATAAATAACAGATTTGACACAAATTGTCAACAGCTGATTTAACCTCTGGAAATACGTAATGGGTTAATATCAGCAGATTTGGCGTTGATAGTTATTGATGATCTTCTTCGCGATGGGATTGTTTTCTCAGCTGGCGGTTGCTTCTTTGGCTTGGCCGCAATGACCGTCTCTTTCCACCAGAGCTGGATCATTGTTGCGGCGACAACCCGTTTCTTCTCGCGAATCGACGACCGGTTCAGGTAATCGATCACAAACTGCTGGAACGACGTGGGCGCCAGGCGATTGGTGAGCACCGACACCAACAATGAAGTGGTGACGATGCCAAGAATCGCCGCCAGAATGCAAATGATTCTGGATTCCACCAGATGAGGCTAATCAAGAAATCAGCACGTTCCAACAGCAATTGCATTCCTCGAGAAAAATCGTCTGATTACCGTTAAATCTCCATATCCAACTGTCGTCGCTGTGCATAAAACAGAATTTTTCCACCCAGTTTCAGCTCACGTTGACGGAGAAGTGTGAAAGTTTACCGGTAACAGAGATTAGCCAAATACAGTTGAAATAATCAGCGAGGACGGTTTGCGTGTAGGTTTGTTGTTGGTCTTTGCTGAGCAAGACCCAATCCGTTCCCCGAATAATACGTGAACCGAACTGGCTATACAACACCCATTGTTCTCTGTATTTTCAGATTATGGGTCAGATGTTGATTCCGCCCAGTTCTGGTCCACGCGATTTACCGTTCAAGAATATAGATGACGTACGCGAGACTGAACACGATGTAGAAAAATGTGCCCATAATGGTCAACTGGGTGTGAGAATAGAATTGCGTCTTCAGAACCGTATCAAGATGGATATCCCCTCGAATACCAGGATTTTCACCTTCGAACCTGAACAGAATTCCATTAACGGAAACGCCAAAGCCGACGGCAAACTCTAACTCAAATCGAATACGGCGCCGATCCACGTAGGCAGGCGACATGTCGCGAAGAACACGAACGATGAGATAGAACCGCAGCGTCATCATGACGATCACGACCTGAACCCCAAACCGATTAGTTGTCGCCCAACGCAATCCGGGTCGAAACCATCAAATCCGAAATCGTTCGAACCTTATGTCCCATTCCGTATATCATCTCCATACCGGGGATCGGTTGCCTGTTAGGTTGTTTGTGTTGATGAAGGATTCACGAGTATCGGAACCGATGTTTACCAGAGCGCGATCACCAGCTCGATGGCGAACTGATAGATCAATCCCGACTCAACGAACGCCTTCACGCGCGTTGACAGATGCCATTCCCTCATCTCTATATAGCTCCGGCAATGATAATACATCGCCAGACGATGAACTATTCCGCAAATTAGAGCGTTGCTCAACGGCAGATGGCGCTTGAAAGTCCAAACCGAAGATAAGACTGCAGATGATGTTAGTCCATTTCAGAAAATCACCAATGGGACCTGGTTGCGATGGTTTGGCCGGTTAGATTCGAATATATCGGGGTGGCAAACAAGATTTACATGATCCACTGGCGTCGAGAAAAACGAGAGTTTCCGAATTAAAGCAAACACCGCTGAACAGAAACAATCAAATTACGATGGGCATTCGTGATATCGGGAAGAGATTCACTTGTGCAAAACCGTTAGAATAATTCCAAAGATCGAGAGCAAGGTCATCTCCAAACCCGTTCGACGAAGGACAGCGTCGGCGTCGGTCAACGAAACGCTTCGTTCGTAGGACAAGAACGCGCCGAATTGGCCCGTGCACAGACCGAGCAAGATTCGCGACAGGCACCCTCGTTTGCGGCGACGAGAATCGTTCCAGTGCTTGTGGACGATGGAAACCAGCTTCGGCGACGACAATGCTCGCTTGATTCTGGCGTCGCCGTCTGTCCCCAAGGCTGACCCTGCCGTCGGGGAAGGGATCGCCCCTGTCAGCGCAGGTGTCCCCGACGTCATCTAGAGATTGAACATCGGCGTAATTTCCCACAGCAACAATCAGGAAAACGATTCAATAGGCCCAACGGGGGGTGAACCCGCCCTTAGGAAATCAAAGGTACCCCCGGGTAAAACTCCAATAGTACCAGACTATATATATCGCCATTGAACGTGATCGATCCTTTGAATATATCCCTTGCAATTCGAGATTGAACATGAACACGATGTGGATTCATACATCTGGTTTCCGTTGTTCACCATCGCCGGGTAGCACCAGAGAGTCGCCTGTTTTTCCTGACAACGCGTGAACAAATCTCGGAGTCGGTAAAAAATCGGATTCCCGTCCCGGGACGTGATCTTTATCGGGGCCAGCAACTCTATCAACCGCTGATGGCGATGCCGTTCAACAAACAGTTCTACAATGGCAGACAATACTGTTTTCGGGGTTCATATCGTGTCAGGTAAGACGTGATCTAAGATGTTTTTGCGTCACGAGTCTGCGGTCTTGACCCTGAAACGCGCCTTCACCAGTGCAACGGTAATGGAACAGTTCGACCACGACCTACCGATCAGGGGTGAGACGGAATCATCCGTCTGATCCCGCGCTGGACGCCGTTCTTTCACAGCCACAGCCTGGTGGCAATTGCATCCTATCGTGTTCTACTCAAGAAAATTGACGGCGCCGGAGTTGGACTACGATGACCACGACGACAAGAATTGGTGGCAATCGATACGGCTTTCCAAGTGTGGAGGCATTTCCTTGAGGGCGCACAGCACGAGATTTACGGTATACAGCGATCAAAAGAACTTGATTCACTTTACGCCATCCAAAACTCTCAGCACGTTGGTCAGAAACCCTCACGGAATATCATTTCGTCATTGCGCATCGACCGGGTTGGCCTATCTGGAAAACTCGACGCGCTGCCGCGACGCTCAGAATACGAGACCAAACCAACGAACCCCAGCTGGAAGAGTCGTCGAAACTGCGTCCCGACCAACTGTTGCCTCAACCCGGTCACAAAGTTCCAGCTCCTGAGAAGTTATGTGCCGCCAGAATTACACTTCCGCAACCAATCGAGGGCGCATCAGAATTAACCAGCAATCGGACGCATTTTGTGGTGTGGCAGAGTGCATGCTTTTGAATGCTATCCCATCTTAGAAATAAGGAGCGTGTGTGTTTATCTAACAATAGCCATTATCGCAATTGCTTCTTCAGGCAGGTTTGCCAGCGTAGCGACAATTGGGTCATTGACAGATACAATTCCAAATCCCAACATGTCTCCACGTGTTTGTTATCGTGGCTTGCGTCACTGAAGCCCAGGCGGCCAGGCCTTGTACGCCTGGCGACAGTACAGTACGGCACTGTACCCTGAGAGGAGGCCGCGTACAGCACAGCACTGTACCCTGACAGGAGGCCGAGTACAGTACAGCACTGTACCTTGAGAGGAGGCAGCGTACAGTACAGCACTGTACCCTGAGAGGAGGCCGAGTACAGTACAGTGTACCCTGAGAGGAGGCCGCGACCCAACGTGTGTCAAAGTCGAACCCCACGAGGGCAGCGCTACGCATACTTGAGTAACCTCCTAACCGGTGTGATTAGTTAATATATAGTCGGTACTCAATCAGGCTGATATCGAAATACTCGAAACCGACGTTTCCGATCGCTCTCAATCAGGTCTGAGTTATGCTCGTCCCGGCTCTGCCAGAACTTGTCGTGGTTCATCCGCTTGTTTTGCTGTCAACGGTTGACCATTACAATCGTGTCGCTCAAGGTAGTATATTTGCTGGGGGTTTCCTTTCTAATGAGGCGGCGACACCAGAAATCAGCAACTTTTAACAGTGGTGTTCTCTCAGATACCAACAAAAGAGTTGTCGGAGTTCTACTCGGGACGACGGTAAAGGGTAAAGTCGATATTACCAATACTTATGCCGTTCCATTCGAGGAGGATCAGAAAGATCCTAAAGTTTGGTTTCTGGATCATTGCTATCATGAAAATATGTATACAATGTTCAGAAAGGTTAACGGTACGATGCAGAATTCGTAGATTAATTTTGCATTTGACATGCCTTTATAGCTCGGGAGAAGGTTGTTGGGTGGTATAGCACTGGACCCAAAATTCGTCCGGCTGACCTTGAGATCAACGAACTTTTCCGAAAATATCATCCGAATCCCATTCTTGTCATTATTGACGTCAACCCACAACACGATTTAACAATTCCTACAAAGGCGTATTGCTCCGTCGAATCTGCTGGTGGGAAGCTCGTACTGCTGTTTTATGAAATTCATCTTTTCTACAGCCGAACAGCGCAGCGAAAATCGTCAAACATTTGTTCACGTACCATCAGAAATCGGTGCATTGGAAGCAGAAGAAGTAGGTGTTGAGCATTTACTTCGAGACATACGGGATACCACTGTTAGCAGTCTCGCAAATCAAGTTGCACATAAGCGTAAGATGCCGCCCTATTGGATGATTGTGATTAACATAGTTCTTCAGGAAATTCTTTGAAGGGGTTAGAAAAACACATGCGAGAGATGATAGTTTATCTCCAACATGTTGTCGATGGAAAGTTACCTCCGAACCACTTGATTCTTTATCAAATTCAGGATATTTTCAACCTTTCACCGAACTTACGTGTTGAAGAGCTTGTTAAGGCATTCGCTGTTAAAAGCAATGATGAAATCATGGTATTCTTTTCGTGATGATGCAATTTCCTGAAAATTGACTTATATTAGGTTGTGTACTTGTCATCTATGATTCGCGCCATAACAGCTTTACACGATCTCATCAACAACAAACTTCGAAACAAAGAGACAGCCGATGCTAAAACTAAGGAAAAAAAGGACGCAACAGCAGCCGTGGAGAAAAAAGATGCGCCTGGCGCCAAGGATGCCGGAAACTCTGGAAAGGTTGTAGCTCCCCCAACAGAAAAGAACGAAAAGAGCAATCCCAAGAAATAATCTATATATTAAACCTTGTCCGGTTATGTATCAGTTGTCGTCAGCGTCTTGCGCCATAGAATTGCTCACAATCGCCCAAATGTTCCAAATGACACATCGCATTGTGTATATACAGTGCAGTGGCCACATCGGTCACTCCACTGCAGAGGGGGTTGCTGAGTTGAGCAGCCCGCCTGGGTCGAAGAATGATTCTCTAGAATTGTTGGGGACGATGAAAATTGTGTTATCGTTGCGCTTGTGAGACGGACAATGCTAAGACTTCGCCAATGGAAGTATACGATATGATTGATGGACAGGAGATCAGGGATCCCATTGTTTCCAGCCTGCCATCACTCCCTCCACGGGTGCGGGGCGATGTTCAAGGTTGCGCCATGGTCTCAATCGGGGGAATATCATGGATTCCCTCGCCGTCCTTCAGTGAACCTATTCAGGCGTCGGTTAGGCTGCTTTGGTGGGGAGAACATGGCCGGGGTTTATGGCTAAATGAGGGACAAGAAGCGTCCTATATAATACGCTGCACGTATTCCGATATGAAAGGCAAGATGGATTGGGAATTGCGTCTTTTTCGTATCAGTAATATTCAATTTCTTTCTATCAGCCTATTTAACAGATATGCGCGTTTTGGTTCTCGATATTTTCGATCGCAAGAATGATGCGCCAGTTGCTGAATCCGTTGTCGATTTTGCTTCGGCTCACGCATTGGAAAACATTGACGTTGTTCTTCCCGTGATATCACGAGCTTCTGCTGTTGTTGGCCATTTACCGTTCAAGTTTGTTCTGTCATTTGAGACCAACATTACCGCGAATCAAACCGTGCTAGAACCGCGAACAAACGTGCAGGTTTCCGAAAAATACAAACATCTGCCCTCGTCGTCTGTCACCAAACAACCTATACCGTCTGGTGCGCCCTCCATCATCAGCAAACGTCCAAAGAAAAAAATCAAAGACTCTAAGGTCCGGTCACCTGCCATTTTAGTTTGTGAAAACGATGTGATCGGCCAGTTGCTTTCTAAAGGGCGGCGTCTTCGCGACTGTATGGAAGCTGCGTCTACTTCAGGTTTTTCCTTTCTGAAGCCCTCCGAATCCGGCAATTTGAACATGGAACTTTCTGCTCTAAATGAAGTCAGTGATTTGTCGCTTGTCGATTCTGAGGCGGATCCAGAGCAATTGTTCGCCAAGTTGTTTTTTGAGCGAACTGGATCAGATGTGATAGTCGCGTCCAAGGAGCGCAAACTCAATGAAAAAGTTGCTGTAGAGGCGCCAAAACACGAAGCCGAAAATGTCCAGCAAGAAAATATCGCACCCGAAGGCGCTATTCAGATCCCGATCACCGTTGCTATATCATCCATCGACTTTGAGAGAGGAGCGTTCCCCAAGTACAACTGTGAATCAATCAAGGTTCTTACCAAACTACCGGATAGCGCAGATGAATGTGTAGTTCCAGCTACACGCATGGTGAAAGACAAATCGAAGTCGACCCTACCGGTAAACTACAACGCGAAACTTGTTTTGCCAAAGAGCAGCGATATGCAGTCAACACCTGTTGAAATCATCGTCGAGTTTCAAAAGCGCCGTTTTGGCTCGCTGCCTTTCAATGTTTGCCCATATCGCGGAATTGGAAATATTCCTTCAGGCCACACCGACCGATTTGTTCCATTTTCGATTTCTTTAAAGGATGAGTCTGGTCAACGTCGAGCCACTGTAGAGCTGCAGCTGTTGCGGGGCGACATCCCATGTCCAAGCTCCCCCTCTGATCGTACGCAAGCATCGACGATTTCTGCGATGGTATCTGCCGACACTAAGTTGTTGAAACACCAAGATCAGTCGAAGGACCAGTTTCTGAAGGCGTCCCGTCCACAAACTCCAAGTAGCCCCATGGGCACTGTTGGTGAAGTTCCTGCAGTTTCCGAACCAGTTGCTGTTTTACCAGGAGATCTAGTCGTTATTCAAATAGGAATTTTGCATGCCGTGATTGACGAGCCTGTTCAGGATCGGTTTCAAAACACATTCGTGTCTTACCAAATCTTTGGAGATCACGATCGCGTGCGAACGCCGCTTCGCTCAGAAAAATACTGTGTTCAGTTTCATCACCTAGATCACGTCCCTCGGCTTTTTTCTAACAAGCTTTACGGGTTGTTTAAGGACGCCCATCTCATATTAGAAGTTTGGTCCACTTCGTTATCCAGACTGCCATCATACTCTCGGTATTTTCAAACTGCCACGATCTTGCTCGGCATCGCCAAGATCCCTCTCCGATGCTTGTTACAATGCTTTCATTGCGGGTTCTATGATAAACATGGAGAGGAAAACGTTGACCAAGTTTTATCACTTTTTCGACATCATGAGGCCATTATCCGCAATGTTCTAACAGGAAAAACGGTTGGCGCCATAACGATTTCGCTCGCGTTGGGATCCTCGTCGCAAATGGCATTTCTTGCGCAGCTTTGGCGTTCTGCTATCCCAATTCAAAGAATAGTTCGCGGCCATCTCTCTCGTCTTCATTCAAGGGTACGGTCTAAGAAAGACTCTCTGGACGCTACAGCGTGCGATCAGGGCGATGGCAACAAAAAACTAATCGAGAGTGCCCTTGATCGGAAAGCATCCAAACGACCAATGTGCTCTCTGTCCCATAAATTTTGCCTTCGAATCGCATCGATTAGCGGAATACGTCTGGCGCCATCTTGGTATGGCGAATGCAACATGGAGGAAGCAGTTCTTTGGGTATCGTACAGATTTCCAGGCGAGACACGGTCTACATGCTCTATCAAGCGTGCTCTGACTGTTGGAGAGCTGTCTGCGGATGCGACCTTTGACTCAGAAGCGGATCACATTGTTCAGATTCAGCCGTCCCAGTCCATCCAAAGGTACATTCTTAGTTGCAAATCTGATGTTATTTTTGAAGTGTGGCTGGCGAATGCATCTGGGCATGATGCCGGTATTGTTGCTGGTAGGACGCTCCTACCTTTGCAAATCCTGCTATCTGCGACAGCGTCGAGCAAGCCGTCTACAGCACTGTCACTTTTCGTTCGCCCATTCCAGCCATTTCTTCCTCCAACTCCAGAACTACCTCCCTGTGAACTGCATATTTCGTTTTCCTATGAACCTGTCGATGACTACCAATTGCCATCCCTCAGTGCCCAATCATCACCGGGACAGAATCTTATTATTATCGTCGATATCGATTGCATCAAAGGCCTCGATGCGTGTTTTGCTTTTCTTTCGCAACGCTATCATGGATTACGGGGTACAGAGGTTAGGGGATTCAACGTCAGCGTCGAAATAACTCTTTTCAATGAAACTGAGAACGTTTTCGACGATTGGACGCGTTCGACTGCAGTTGTGCCCCAGACATTCGAACCGGAATTTCATCATCAGGATAATTTCCAAATCTCGGCTGACGACCAACTACTTCGAATGCTGCGATCTGAGTCAATGATTCTGAAAGTTTATCATCACTTCTTTTCGTCTTCAAAATTAGGAACGATATGCATCGGAACTGTAGCCGTTCCATTGTCGGGTCTTCTTGACGATAAGGATGGCATTTCCGGCTGGTTTCCTATATTTCAAGATGATTCGCTTCTGGCCGACTTTCCCGCTGGTGTTGTTCTTCTTTCAGTTCGATTCGGCTCAGATGGATTCTCCTGTGTAAAAGCTCTCTCGGCTAAAAACGTCACGTACTTGTCGGGTAATCAAGAAGATGATCATCAATCTGAACAAGCTACTTCGAGGTCTCCAGGGACGGTTCGCTCTGAAGAAACTCGTAGTGACGAGGGTTGTGCACCATCCGGCTCCTTCACTCTGTTTATCGACAGGCTGCTTGGCCTACGACAAGATGGCGCGTTTTCGACTAAGGCAATGTTTTCTCATCAGGTCGCACTGTGTTGTAAATGACCAAGCAATTGCTGATCCCATCGTGCCCAGGTCCACAAGTCATCTTTCCAGTCACCCGAACATTTTCGGTATTCTGCGTCTTTCTCGTGCCGAGATTGCAACAAATCTGTGTTCGGTGGCCAAACTTTCCCTCTTTTTTCCGTCAAGGTGGAAGTTTGGTCTAAAGGAGATGCCACTCTTGGTATGCTGTATTGGTTATTACATCTGAAGTTCATTTACCTGTGAAGTTCTAGAATCACTAGTTGGCACTGCGGTAATCGACGTGTCGCCTCTCGTCATTGGTGGCAAAACTGAAATATGGGACAACCTGTACGAACTTGCCCAACGCAGTGCTGGTACGAACTCTTGGCACCTTGTCGTCAGTACATCTTATAGTTCCTGTTCAGATTATGCTAACCCCGTTTATATCCGTGCCAGAATTCTGAGCAATATTCTTGACGACGGGATTTCACAGCACGCCTTTCCTGATCCATTTCAAACACCTGCTAAAGTCCATAATCAGATTTCCCCACCTCGCGTCTCTGGCAGAATCGATCCAATTCTTTTCGAAACTCCAGAACATCCGTATGTGAATGCGCGATAATCTGTCAATTCATGCTTTTCTTACCCTGGACGTTTTCAGCGCGTCTCCTTTCGTTCCTCTGCAAAAGCTCGACAATGCTTGTAAACTCGTCGAAATTCAACCTAATGAGACAGGATCGCTTAGCATCCAGGTGATTCAAGCTGCAAACATTCAGGCTCCGGAAGCGATGACAGGGTTTCTTTATGTAACCTTTTCCCTTGATCCCGCCCCACTCCTCTCATGGCAGTCTGGTCAATCATCGACACCACTCGAGCCTGGATCCAGCCACCCATATTGGTCTCATCACATCACCCTGAAAGCAGAAGTTCGATTTTCCATTTCTTCACTTATTTCTCCGCTGATCTGTCTTGTAGGTCCTGCCAGCAGTTGAAGATTTCGTAAATATGCAATTCGTGTTCTGTCTTTGCCATCGTCCTAGTTACTCTGACGATAATGTTGGTGTCGTCATTGGACGTACTGCAGTGTCTCTTCGATCATTTGCAGATCCACAAGGCAGCGGACGCGGTTCTGGTTGGTTTGACATTCTCAATTCAGACAACAAAACTATTGGAAACATCTTGCTGGAGATCGTCCCAGACGATTTACTTTTGGACGCTATGCGATCTGTTGCTGTCGATGCTGTAGATATGGAGGCAAAACCATCGCAAATCAACACTACCACCCAACCCGCCGAGGATGAAAGATTCGACAATCCTATCTTATGCCCTGAGGTCTCCGCATCAGTTTCCATCAATGATCTACGACAGCGACTCAGCGAGCTGGACATTCTGAAAACCCGGCTGTCGCAGTTCAGTTCAAAACCTCAACACAATGAAACGGGCGTCCCCAGTACCGTCGCCACACCTAAACGCCGACGCGTATTGACAACGTTTACAGCTGCTCCTTCAACACGCAACTCACCGTTGCACGTAAAACTTACAATCGACATTCCCTCCAAAGACGTGTCCCCCTCTCGTTTGATTCCAAGCCTCAGTCCCGCCCTGTTATTCGACACCCCTTCGCCAAAAAAAGTTGACCCCAGCGACGCCTATATCCGGTCAAATTTCATTGAGAAACTTCACAATTTCGCTGGTTTTGATGGCGCTTGTTCTTTACCGATTGACTTACACAGCACCGAGCCTGTCAATGATGCGCCAAGGTTTACAGGCCATTCACCCACTGACGATTCAACAATCGCTGCTGTTCATTTTCAAGGCGATGACACATCTCAAATGGTCGAAAAGAGTTCCGATGTTGTTATCGACTGCGGTCACGGTCGGAAATCCGCAAACGACACTTCTCATCAGGAGAAATCCTTTCCTGTCGACTCTTCCTCTGGATCTCACGTTTTCAACACAGTTTCTGATGAAAGTCTTGTTGGCTATAGGTTTCATGATGTTAACGGCGCTGTAGAAGATGCTGGGAATTTGATTGACCGTATGGGCTCCATTGTTTCAAATTCTTCAAAGAAATCTGACGTTCGAATTACTTCCCCTTCCACGGCAAGGGCTTTTATCGATTCAGTTTCTCAGACATCAGAAGAACACATCGCGCCATCTAATCCGAATGCGTTTGATGCCGTCAAGGTTGATGGCCCGAACACAACTGTTCGAATCAACGTTGTTGTGGATGGTGTTCCCGCCTCTACTGACGACACTGCAAATCCGAATCCAAGCCCGGTCATCGATCGTGTCGTTGACCGTGAAGATCTCCCATCCATCAATCGTGAACATAATCCGCGTGTTGCTGATCGTCAGCCCATCTCCGAAACTCTCAGTTCCAGTCCACAGCCCAAAGCGACAGATCTCCGTTGTTTGCCCGTTAGCAGTAGCAGTGGTGACAATCGCGGATTCCATTTGCCTCCGGATGCGCCGCATTCTCTGTCTGATCATGCTGCTTCAAAAGCTTTCGTTCGCTGCCCAGAAATATCATCTGAAAATGCGCTTCCATCACCTATTGGACAGCACGCTGAAGCGGAAAGTGTTGTTATGGATACAGCAGAATGCAAAGGGCGCAACGCTGTCGAATTCCGAGATTCTGCAACAAGCCCCGTCGCCTTCCCTTCGTCGTCCCAACCGAAATTCAATCTTGCCACTTGGTCAAATTTCAACAAGCCCGCGGAACTATTTGGCAAAGATTCACAGAGTTCATATTCTGCCGAAAATGATGAGCTGAACCGACATCCCATCGAAATTAGGTCAAACACTGCGTTGGATTCTCGTGGGCTTCCTCCCAGATTCCCCAAAACGAGACGGAATTTTGCCGATTATGGGCTAACTCTAGCCCATAGAGATCGTCAGAGGTCTGAACGAATTGCCAGGATATTTGCCGGCGAAGCCAACTAGACTCGCCGGTTTTCAATTTACTTATTCCAGTAAGTTTTGCGGATCGTTGGACATACGAAGTTCTCCAAGAGCGACAGTACAGCGAGATGATCCAGTAGCGCATTTTACCGACCGAATCTGGTGATTACCGTTATTTAATATATACAGTCGGTAAACAAACCTAGCATCGATCGGGCCGAAATCCTCATATCGAAATGTTGCAGTTATAGTCATAAGAGCCCATGAAATCCATAGCGTATTCACTTGCGCGCTTGAGTTGTGCCTTGAACACGATAGCCAGGGTAGTATCCCATCGGTCTTGACGATTGACGCTCCTTGAGGAAAACAACATAGTGCCAGAGCCATTGACCGAAACCGACGCGATCAGAATATCGTTTCTGGCCATTCGATTCCTTTGTTCTTCTTCTGATGAGATGTAAACGACCATTGCAGTTGAGACATTTCTCTCTCAGTTGCTGAACCCAACAACGAGCCGAACTGTTTTTTGCAAGCGTGGGCAACGGTCGGAATTCTCCTGCACACTCTGTGGCAATGCCAATATTTTTGCATCGGGCCATTAGTGCCGAAGACATGTTTCAGTCCACAACGTTGTTTCGTCGTAAACTAGGAAGTATGGAAAGATTCCATCGGTTCTGGTAGAAATATATCTGTATACGGATCATTGAAGCCATTGATATCTGCGATGGCATTTCTACCAGCAGACTCATCTCAGTGCGCATATGGGCCAACGATCTACGTTAATTTTGTCACTTTCCTGACTTTTAGAATTCGGATATGTGCCAGGAGGTACACGCTAGAAAATGGACCGCATCATTGAAAGTGCTAGCCGCACGATTCATCATAGCGTTGACCTCGGTTTGGTCAGTGAGACTGTTAGCGGGTTGATCACCAGCAACACCGGCGTAGCGCCAACACGTTCGATGATGCGGCCCACACCCTGCGGTGGCACATATCACCAAAGACTGTTCGCCACCAGTGCTCCGTCTGCACAAACACCGTTTCAGGTTTAGTGGGGTTGGTGGCGGGGGCGCGATCCCCGCACCTCTCCGATCTAAGAGCCTTGTTCAGGTGAAATCGCAGCTCGATCTACTAAAAGCGCATTTGAAATACGCTTCTAATTCGGTCCACAGAGTATTTTAAAAGTTTTTTTACAAGTCTTGGCGCTCCGCGAGTCCGTCAAGACGGTTCATCCAATGGGGATAACAACTTCGTATCTTGCTCGCTGACGGTCAAGTATGACAGGAAAATGTGTGCGAAAGGCCTTAAAACCCCTCCGGCGCCCGTCAGAGAACTACATATGAACAACGTTCATCATGTCCGGTCGTCATTCAATGGCACGTTTACCGCAAAGATTCAGAATTTCGACCTTGCCATCTTATTGGCCTCAGTTAGGAATGGCTTGATATCATTCGAAAATCCTTTTGGATGCCACACGTTTTCAATACCCGGATAATTTACTATAGCGATATCAGGATATGTCAATACCGGGATAATGCAGAATTTGGCTGCCAAACGTGTCAGTTTGTGTAAAATAAGCGCGCGTACAAATTTAATAAATCAAATAGGTATTTTAGTATGGATTTCAAAGACACAGCCAGCGAGTCAGATAGCTCATATGAGCGAGAAGAACTGCCAAGTACACAGGCAGTGGCCAGCTATTTATTATTCTACGTATTGTCTCAAATCACCCTGCCGCACGTCACGCCTGCAGGGACCAAATTGGATTGATGAGCTCCTGGCGGAAACTGTAGAATTGCTTTCGATAGGACACACATTCCCGCCCATGTTCCAGAGTCTGAAGCCAAACCGCGAAACCGAAAGGGTTTTATCAGTCAGAACGTGTTGCTGCGTGTTCCTTTAATTTGAGGTTCAATATTCTAATCTGAATTGCCTTTGTTCTCACTTTGACTCAGGTTCACATACAGATTAGCTGGCGGGGAAGGTTCGGCTCCTGATAGTACAGTATTGGAGGATGCCCGTTTGAAAGGTTTTAGCACACCTGCGGGGGTACGTTCGACCTTGCCGACGCAGGTTACGCTCTTACGCCAGCGGTATTAACGCTTTGTCGCAGTGTGAGAAATCACCTGAGAAAATGGAAACAAGGCAACAACAGGTACTTGATCTTCTGCAAGAGAAGAAGATTCGTGATGACATCGCGAACGAAATCTAGATTCAATACCAATTGCATGAAATAAGTCGGCGGAACCGATGTTGATGTTCATTGACAATTTGATTCTCAAGCCATTGCAAGAGAAAGCTAAACAGATCTCAACTCAACTGGGAATTGATGCCAACGATTTTTTAGCCTCAGAGGGTTGGCTGCAAAAATGGAAACAGAGGAACAATGTGCGGTCGTACAAGGTATGTGGAGAATCGGGAAATGTAGATCTCGTTCGCGCGGAACATTGGAAAACGTCATTAGCGGCGACGATGGCAGGATATGATCTCAAGAACGTATTTAATATGGACGAGACAGGCTTCTTCTTCCGAGCCTTACCAGACTCAACATTGAACCATGTCTCTCAATCATGTAAGGGGGGAAAGCAAGGCAAAGACAGAATAACTGTAGCTCTTACTTGTTCAGCTATGGGCGAGAAACTCCCCCTTTGGATAATTGGAAAGTCCAAAAATCCTCGCGCTTTCAGGGGTGTCGATATGAGCAAATTCAAAGCAACGTATTCAAACAGTGCAAAAGCCTGGATGACTAATCCGCTGTTCAATATTTATTTACAGGAGCTGGAGGAGTTCTTTAAACGACAAGGCCGAAAGGTTCTACTCTTTTTGGATAATGCCCCTGTCCATATCGTCGACGAAGCCACAAATCTGACAAATATCGAGCTTCGCTTTTTTCCACCCAATCTCACCTCCGTTCTAACTGGCATTATCCGAAGCTTGAAAGCTTTGTCGCGAAAATTCGAAGTGCTTACCCTGCTCGAATTAATGCAGGACACGTCGGTTCATGTATCAGATCTTGCCAAAACCTTGACCGTTCTGGACGCGATCAAGTTCTTGGAAAGGTCATGGGACCTTGTGAAAGAGGAGACTATCCAAAAATGTTTCGCCAAATGTGGATTTGTAATCCCGACGGTTCATGAGCAAGGTACCCCAGAAGTTTTGGAGCAAGAAGAGGAACTTGCTTCTTTGGCTGAAAGGGTCGGTATTGACAGATCTCTAATTGTTGTTGAAGAAAACTTACCAGAATGCGAGATTGAAGAAGAAACAAACCTCATTGGACAGTTAGTTGATGAATTTAATAATGCTTGCAGTGAAGACGAAGTGGAGGAAATCGCAAATGATATCGAAGAAACTGAACCCCAACAACCAAAAGTGATTTCAACTGTCCAGGCAAAAGAAACAACGGATCTGATCACTTTCGCAAAAGCCGAATCGCTGTTCAAAGAGGAGATGGATTTGAAGGCGTTGGAAGTCTTAGACAGTTAGCAATTCATCAGTATTTTCAATAAATTCAAGCCGATTCCTCCTTCTCTGAACACCACATTCGGATCGAACCGATGGCCGCGCCCAATGAATAGTGGAATATCGATGAACCGACGTGTCCTGCATTGAGTCGAGCAGGGTAAGCACTTCGAACTTTCGCGACAAAGCTTTCAAGCTTCGGATAATGCCAGCATCAAGCGGTTGTAGAACGGAGGTGAGATTGGGTGGAAAAAAGCGACCAGTCACGGCACGTGGGCGCGGCCCCGTGTGCGCAGCCCCTTGTGCGGCCCCGTGTGCGCAGCCCCGTGTGCGCAGCCCCTTGTGTGGCCCCGTGTGCGCGGCCCCGTGTGCGCAGCCCCTTGCGCGGCCGCGCATTCCGCCTTAGGTACACACTACTCCATAAGGTACAAAATAAATCGATTTTGGAGCAAATTGGGTGTATTTACCAATATGGAGGTTTCACTGATGCCCATCAGCTTCGTGCTGGCCATCGTTTATGGCAAGTCGTGCTATTGCAGAAAAAATTTAAGTGGCTTTCATGCGATTGAGAAGCGCATTCACCTATTTACCACGACCGGTGAGAAGCCTAGCGAGATAGATGGATGGGATTCAGGAGACCTCTTTTACAAATATGTTCCAGCACATATCGAACCACTAGCTCATATAAGAACAACCCATGATAGTCGAGGATTGGTCTTATGCTTAGGTAATATACCACTCGAATTCACAGTTGATATTGCCCTTTTTCCTGACCTGATATATATATTACCAGGGTATAACACTGATGGGTTCCAGCCATATAATTCTTCACTGAAATCACTCTGGCCCCACTTATGGACTCTAATGACGCTCCCCGCTATGGATATGTGTAAACCATCAGCGATGTTCATGACCTGCTCAGCATATTGGCGCTTCACATCAAAAAGCTTAATTTTTATGGAGTGGAAGGGAGTTTTTCGACGCGTCATCACCAGAAACGTTCACTGTTTATCTCCCTACTTGCTGTTTAGTGTTGCCAGCAAAGAGCTGATGAAGGCATCACACAATGCCATCAGTGGTGCCTGCAGTTGTGATATTAAAGGCAGGCGGCCTGCTAGGTCACAATTTACCCTGGCGTGTTCAGGTTTCTGCACTTGAACGACCTGCTGAGGGGGACAGTTTTACTGGACAATGACCAGTCCATTGATGACGGTCCTCCTAAACTAATATCGAAACGATTTTTTGTAAGGGCGGCTGTCGAAAGCTCAGCGTATGAGCAGGAAAAATTCAGACAGATGACGAGGTCAAGAAGTACAAGAGGTAGAATGATGTTCGACCTCCGTATAAGATCACTGGCATACACGGAATGAGTTGTACCGCACTGCTATTGCAGGGATGGGATCCAACAAGGCAGGATGAACCATGTGCCATGCACATACTGATGAACGTCATTATGAGCATGGTGAAACTACTCGATTTTGAAAAGCAAGGTTCGGGATTGTCCTTCAACTCCAAGAAGCAAGGGATTTGGAACGACAGAGAAGATGTTTGCCAGAGACCTGGCTCATTGAGGAATCTATGTCAGTGCCTCCATGGGCGTGAAAACAGGCGGTCGGGCAATTATTTCAGCACGAATTGCATCGCTGAGTCTGCCACAAGGAAGTCCAGCTGTTTTCGACCCGTTCACGAAATCGACAAGGAATGGCATATGTTTTTCGTATTCAGGTGTGTTCCAATTTTTAACAAGATACCTATTTCAGGATACTGATCCTGCCAGGCGTTTTCAAAAAGCACTTTACGGATTACTGCAAGACGTTGGTCGTATTTTTACATTTCCCAGTACACGGGCGGATTCACCACAGTTTGATTAGGTCTTTATTCATTTAATGCAATGGAGTACATACGGGGGGACGATTGCGGGTATTGATTATTGTGGACGAGCAATTCTAGCTCGAAATCGACATATGATCATCACTTGTCAAAGATGCAAAACTGAAAACTATTCTTTGACGGGTTGATATGAAAATATCAGCCCCTTTATCCAATCTATTTAAGATCAAATCCCACAGGAACGACAACTGCTTATGTATTGATCAAGAATTTTTTATTCAGGTACACGTATATATGAGCGAATATTAATATGTTTTATTAACTATCTCATCAAGTGGACTGCCCTTCTCTTCGCATTTTGAATGTCCAGTTCTCGATTAGTTATTACTCCTGTGCATGCCGACCCTGGACGAGGTGTCTTGCTCTATTGTAGGGCAACAGGGTCATAACTGCGTTAAAATAATATGGGCACTTTGGATTCCAGAGAGGAGAACTCTACGAAAACTGGGAAAACCATTTCCTGGATCTTCTGCGGCCAGAGATATTGCTAGTTTTTTGGGCCTGCTACGCCATCCCGGAACGAAAATGGTGATATTATGCCCCGGTGATGTACTCATCACTCCTCGCTGCATATTTCACGCAGAGTATTGACAGTTTGGCAAAGTTCCGTTCCATTACGGCTGCGCTGGTGGATTCGTATTTGCAACCAGGCCCGATAGATGGCGTAGCAGGCCCAAAAAACTGGCAATATCTCTGACCGCAGAAGGGCCCGGAAATGGTTTTCCCAGTTTTCGTAGAGTTCTCCTCTCTGGAATCCAAAGTGCCCATATCTTAACGCAGTTATGACCCTGTTGCCCTACAATAGAGAGAGACACTC
This sequence comes from Spongospora subterranea, assembly GCA_900404475.1. NCBI lineage: Eukaryota > Endomyxa > Phytomyxea > Plasmodiophorida > Plasmodiophoridae > Spongospora > Spongospora subterranea. The sequence goes on along the minus strand of OUQQ01000016.1, from coordinate 29,967 downwards.
GTCCAGGGTCGGCATGCACAGGAGTAATATTGATTATTAATATTCGCTCATATATACGTGTACCTGAAAAAAAAATCCTGGTCAATACATGAGCAGTTGTCGTTCCTGTGGGATTTGATCCTGATAAAGAATGGTGTTTCAGTTTTGCATCTTTAACAGGTAATGATCAGATGTCGATTTCGAGCTAGAATTGCTCGTCCACAATAATCAATACCCGCAATCGCTCCCCCGTATGTACTCCATTGCATTAAATGAATAAAGACCTAATCAAACTGTGGTGAAGTTCATCACATTCCGCCCTTGTGCTGGGAAATTGTAAAAATACGACCAACGTCTTCCAGTAATCCGTCAAGTGCTTTTTGAAAACGCCTGGCCGGATCAGTATCCTGAAATAGGTCTCTTGTTAGAAATTGGAACACACCTGAATACGAAAACATATGCCATTCGGCAGTCTTCATCTTCCTTGTCGATTTCGTGAACGGGTTGAAAACAGCTGGACATCCTTGTGGCAGACTCAGCGATGCACTTCGTGCTGAAATAATTGCCCGACTGCCTGTTTTCAACGCCCCTTGGAGGCACTGCCACAGACTCCTCAATGAGCTAGGTCTCTGACAAACATGGCAAACATCTTCTAGGGCACAAAAGTCGATTTTAGGTGATTATGGTTGTCGAGTCAATTCCGGCATTCCGTGCCGGTTGTCAGACACAAGAAGTGTTGAAAGGCTTTAACCGACTGATTATCGTCATCAGTCGGTCGCCGCCATATTTTATTACGTGTACGCTTGACTGTAACATTACGTGCACGCTTGACTGTAACACATAGTCGTGTTACGCTGACCTACGCGAGCGCCGGTGCGCTGGACCCGGTTTGTCGGGATATTTCGCTTGGAATCGTTCGATCTCCCAGTCCAGTCCGCCGGTTGCCCCTAACGTTCGAGCCGGTTCCCACGTCCTGTCTGATACCGGATAACCCTGCCAATCAATAAAATACTGCAGTTGATTTCTGCAATAACGGGAATCTAAGACTTCTTTGACGATGAACAGTGGGTCTTCCGGGGAGTTCAATATAATCGGAGGCGGTGGCGGTTGTTGGCGATTTGATATTTTGCTTGGAGAATATCTTTCGAGCAAGGAGACGTGGAACACATTGTGCAGACTTTGGTAATGGGGAATGGTCTCAAAAATTTGTAGTCGAGTTTGTCAGAGGGTCGATTGGTGGCGACTGCAGGACGCCGACGCATGACTAAGTCACCGATAGCAAACTGCTCATGGGGTATGCGGCGAGAATCGGCGAAGCGCTTCATGTCGGACACCGCACGAGAAAGTTGGCACTGTAAAACGTGGCGGATGGATTGAAAGTGGTCGGCCCTGTCTTCCGCCGAAGGCCGGGCGTGCATGAAACTCGTGGGAGCGGGGATGGAAGCCGTAATTGGCATAGAATGGGGTCATGCCCGTTGAGGTATGCACTGCATTGTTGTAGGCAAATTCGGCCAAAAGAAATAAGTTGGCCCAGTCGTCAAATGAAGAAAGTTGATGAAGCAGCGAAGGTATTGTTCGAGGACCTGATTGACACGCTCCGTCTGGCCGTCGGTTTCAGGGTGCCGTGACGACGAAAGTTTACGTTGAACGCGCAGTCGAGCGAGTAAATGTTTCCAAAACTTGGATACGAACTGGGACCTCGGTCCGAAACAATGTCATCAGGAAGACCATGAAGTCTGAATACGTGGTCAAGAATGAGATCTGCAAGCTGCGTTGAGTTGGTGGACTCGTTGCATCTGATGAAATGGGCCATTTTGGAGCATCGGTCCACCACGACAAGGACGGAATCGTAACCTCTTGATTTTGGGAGCCCTTGACAATGAAATCCATCGATACTGAGGACCACAATTCGGATGGAATTGGCAATGGTACTAGTAATCCGCGGGGTTGATGGCGGGCTGGTTTCGATCGGCGGCATGTGGTAATCTGTCAGACACAAGAAGTGTCGAAAGGGGGTAACCGACTGATTATCGTCATCAGTCGGTCGTACGTGCACGCTTGACTGTAACATTACGTGTACGCTTGACTGTAACATTACGTGTACGCTTGACTGTAACATTACGTG